>JANHAO010028193.1:0-10671 GCA_026873985.1 Saraca asoca
TAGTCATCCTTTAATATCTAATCCACAGAATGTTTAGTTGTGGCTGCCATAACACTCAATCAAATTGGTCTAGGGCACCCATCTATACTAACAATAACCAATATTTCTGAATTTTGGTCTTCCTCAGTTTCTGTATCCCAGCAACTATCTATGGTGAAAACTCTTAATGGGACTAACTTTGACGATAAGAGAAAGTCTCTGGATCTGTACCTTGCTATATCGAAAGAGGATTTGGCTCTTAGAGAATCCAAAACTAACAGATCTCACTGATAGATCTAGTAATGCTGATAAAACCTATCACAAGCAATGGCATGAGTCCAACAGAATTTGTTTGATAGTGATCAAGTTCACACTTGAAAAGAACATTAAATAAAGCATCCCTGAAAAAGATATGGCGGCAGAATATCTGAAGGTCGTAGATGAAAAAAATCAAAAAATTTGATAAGAGTCAAAAAACCTATGACCTGTCACTATTGGATAACGCTCGTTATAATGGGATGTCTGGGGCCAGGGAACACATAATGAAACTTGTGAATTACTATAACAAGCTAAAGACCTATGGTGTTAACCTAGGAGAAAGTTTTTTTGGTTTATCACATTTTGTAATCTCTTCCACCTGAGTATAATGTTTTGAGGAATACCTACAATTCTTAAGAAGTAGATTGGATAGTAGAACAGATAATTTTGATAGTGATATAAGAGGAAGATTCCATTAGAAAAAGGAAATTCTTATCTACCATCTATAAACTATCTATCTCATGGTTCAAATAGTAATACGAGTGGTAATGACAAAAAAGGGAAAGAAACCAGATTCAAAGAAATCTAAAAAGGCTAGATTTAAGAAAGGTGGCAAACAAAATAAGGGTCTGAATAAGTTTACTTTCAAGGGTGATTGTCACTAGTGTAAAAAGCCTGGACATAAAATATCTGACTGTTTAAAGCTTAAAAATAAGCATGAGAAGGAAGATATATCTTCTAAATTCCCTTTTTAGCTCTAGTTTGTTTTGAATCCAATAGTTTAGAGACATTTTCTAATTCTTGGTGGTTAGATTATGGTGTAACTATTCATATTGTAAATTCATTACAGAGGCTAAAAAATAAGTGAATCCCAAGTGAAAAGGAAAATGCCATCTTGGGAGTTGAAGGGAGCAGAGCAATAGTTAAATGTTTAGGTTTTGTTAGTTTGAATTTCCTTTCTGGACATATTTTCAATTTGAACAATGTTGTTTATGTGCCTTCTTCAAGAAGGAATTTGATTTCCAATTCTATATTAGACAATTGTGATTATACTTTTTGGTAAGGAAATGGAAAGACCGACATTTATTTCAATTTTATTGTTGTTAGTTATGCTTCTTTATAGAATGGATTATATCATTTGAATTTAAATACTTGCTCAGTTGGTACTTCTAGTGCTACTGTTAATGTTGTAACTGGACACAAATGGCAAAGAGTTAATGAAAAGTCTTCCGTGTTATGGCATAGGCATTTGGGTCATATCTCTAAAGAGAGATTAGAGAGGATGGTCAAGCAAAGTGTACTAAATGATCAAACTTTGCAGATTATGACACTTGTGTTAACTGTATAAAGGGAAAACTTCCCACTAAAGCTAGGAACAAAAGGGTAACCAAGGCTGAGAATATTCTAGACCTTATACATACTAATTATTTGTGGTTCTATCACTCCTCCTACTATGGATGGCTACAAATATTATATTACCTTTATAGATGATCACTCCAGATATGGGTGGATCGATCTTCTGCATGAGAAGTCAAAATCATTGGATGCCTTCAAAGCCTTCAAGGCAACAATTAAGTTAAAGACTAGCAAGGTTATTAAATATGCAAGATTAGATAGGGGATGAGTATTATAGGAGGTATATTGAAATGGGCAGAAATTTTGGTCCATTTAAACATGGCATAGAAGCCCAATATACAATGCCTGGCACCCTTCAATAAAATGGGGTTACAAAAAGGCAAAATCGTACCCTAATGGACATAGTTAGGAGTATGATTAGTCACTCCTCCTTGCCAGAGTTCTTATGGGGTGAAACTTTAAAGACTGTGGTTTACATTCTGAATCAAATTTCCAGTAAATTTGTACCTAAGACTCCATATGAGCTTTATTCTGGAAAGAAGCCCAGTTTAAAACACCTTTGAGTATGAGGTTGCAAGGTGGAGGTGAGACCGTATAATCCCCAATTGAAAAAACTTCATGCTTGAACTGTCAATGGTTTCTTCATTGGATATTATTTTGAATCAAGAGGGTGCAGATTTTATTGTCTTACTCACACTACCAGAGTCATTGAATCTAATTGAGTATTTTATTTTAAGGATAATTTGGATAGTGGGAGTCACGTACCTAAGGACATTGATTTACAATAAGAGAGCACCATCTTACCTGTACCTATTTTGCCACTTCCATCAATTGATAGAAATTATATTGTTGAAAATCTAGTTAAGGTTGATATACAATTGCCTATTGAAAACAATGAGGAGGCAACAGTTGAATTGAAACGATCTCAAAGAATTTGTAGGTCTGCAATACCAGATGACTACATGGTTTATTTGTAGGAATTTGATTCTGATACTATTGATGAAGCAGATCCTATATCATTTCAGCAAACAATATCAACTTCTCATTCTTCTGAATGGTTAGAGGTGATGAATGATGAAATTGCCTCTATACATTGCAACCAAGTGTGAGAGCTTGTTGAATTGCCAAACGGGTACAAACCTGTTAGTTGTAAGTGGGTTTTTAAGACCAAACGAGGGACTATTGGTGAAATTGAAAGGTACAGAGCCAGACTTGTAGCTAACGGCTACAACTAGAAAGAATGTATTAATTACATAGAAACCTTCTCTCTGGTCTCGACTAAGGATGCTTTTAGAGTTGTCATGGCTCTTGTTGCATAATTAGACCTTAAACTTCACCAGATAAATGTCAAGATTACATTTCTGAATGGAGACTTATATGAAAAAGTCGATATGACCCAACCAAATGGTTTTGTTAAACCTGATAAAAGGCACTTAGTATGCAAGTTATGAAGATCCATCTATGGGCTGAAACAAGCTTCCAAGTAATGGTATCTGAAGTTTGATGAGGTAATCACCTCACTTGAGTTCATTGAGAATACTTCAGACCATTATATCTATCAGAAGGTAAGTGAGAGTAGTTTCATCATACTTGTACTCTATGTTGATGACATCCTATTAACCAATAATTCAATGAATTTTCTAAATGAGACAAACGCATGTTATCATGCTTTTTGATATGAAAGATCTTAGTGAGGCCTCTTTTGTTCTTGGGATTCAAATTCATCATGATAGGTCTCGTGGAATTCTTAGTTTGTCTCAAGCAACCTATATTGAGTGAGTCCTTAAAAAGTTTAATATGGACTCTTGCGCTTCGTATGCTACGCTTGTATAGAAAAGTGAAAGGTTGTCTAAATCACAGTGTCTTCAAAATGACATTGAGAGGGTTGAAATGGATAAGATTCCATATGCTTCTGCTAGTGGCAACCTTATATATACTCAGGTACGCACTCGTCTGGACATAGCTTTTGCTATCAATATGCTTGGTAGATACTTGAGCAATGCTAACAAGGATCATTGGAAAGCTATAGAGAAAGTTATGAGATACTTACAGGGTACAAAACATCATATGTTGACTTTTAGAAAGCCTGATCCTTTTGAAATTGTGGGATATACAAATTTAGACTATGCATCCTATATAGATGATCACAAGTCAACTTCTGAATACATCTTTATGATGTCTAGAGGAGTTGTTTCATGGAAAAGCGTCAAATAGACACTTACAGCTATCCCTAACAATTGAAGCAAAGTACATCATTTGTTATGAAACCACCTATCAAGTTGTATAATTGAGGAAACTGATATTTGGCATGCATTTAGTTAATTCTGTATCACGACCTTTAATCATTTATTATGATAGTTCATCTACTATATGCTTCTCTCAAAATCACAGGAACTCCAATCGTACTAAACATTTTGATGTTAAATTCCTATTCGTTAGAGAGAAGATTGCTAAATCTTAGACTCATTTGGTTAACATTTCTAGTGAACAAATGTTGGCAGATCCATTGACCAAAGGCTTACCCATGGGAGTATTTTAGAAACATGTAACTCACGTGGGTCTTATTAAATCTTTTGATGTAGCCTTGGTTTAGTGGGAGTCTGAGTTTTGTATTGGTTTAAGACCATCTATGTGATTTTTTTTAGTTCAAATATTAAAATATTGTTGGAATTTTTATGTCATTTGTTTCCCTATCAGATTCAATGATCTTATGTTGTTTCTTTTCTAAACTATGGTTGAAAGATTAATTTCATATTTTGTTCTATTTAAATTTGAGACTTTGTGTATTGATTATCACTTGCTTCCCTATCGAATTCAATGATTTTGTATTGTTTCATTTCTGAGTCTTAGAAATGGTTTAGCATGCACTGATTGTTTAATATTGTCTAAATCTTGTTGTTCTATTATTTGTTCCGAATAATTGATTAATGATATCCAAGTGGGAAATTGTTGAAATAATTTTAATTTTAATTAATTATTATTGTGGATTAGTATTAATTAATTATTAGGACATTAACAGTCTTAATTAAATAATCAATGCTAAGTGCAGAACAGATTGGACTCTAGTTAATTGTACGTAATCTATGATAGGTTGGATTACACACAAACCCATTGGGTAGAGGTCCCAACTTGTAACCCCTTAGTTGTCAGTTGGTTTCCTATCATAACACTGACTTGAGAGAGAAGGAGTTTTATTATATATTAATCCTAAATCCTAAAAATATTGATGATTTTATCTCTCAGTTAGCTCTCTCCCTAACTCTTTGAGACTCTCTCTCTCTCTCTCTAAGTTATTGTGTACTAAGGGGTGAGGCAGGTTAAATCTCTCTTCTCAGTATTTGACATTTTGCACAATGGACCATATTGGATGTTCATCAAATACGCATTCATCTCCCAATGCACTCATGAATACTGTTAGCACTTGTACGATTACCAATTTAACCATTAAAGTCTCTTTTGTTAGTCTCTTGCCATTATGTTCAGTATTTTCTTCTTTATGCAAGTCCCTAATGCCACCTTCATATGTAAGAAGTTCATCATTCTTTTATAAAGATTTTAAAGAAAATTGTCTATAAGATTTTCAAAAATGTTAAAAAAAACAAAAAAAAAAAGGGTTTAATTTTACTTTTGGCCCATGTGTTTTCAAAACATTTATAATTTTAACATTTTATTTTATTTATAGTAATCAAGTCATTTAGTTTTCAAAATCACAGAAATTTAATTCAATTTTTAAAGAAATATTGATCAACTTGACTAATTATGATGACGTGTCGTCATACGAGAAGTTCATATGGGTAAGAAAATTCCCATGTGACATATACCACATTGGTTTTACTAGAAAAAATAAATATCCTCATTTCAAACAAATCAATATTAGATGATTAAAATAATTAGAGTATCGCAATAACACATAAATAATGTAACATGAAAAAATCCTAAACTCTAAAAAAAATCACAGATAAGAAGAAATCCACTATAAATTAATATTACAAAATAATTTGTATGAAGGTTTTCAATCATAACACCGAAACTTCCTAACAATTATTCTTACATATCTCCCAAATCTTTATGAGAGTTCCTACATAACCCCCATAGGCACTTACATCAAATTTCTCTGATACCTCAAATTCTTGTCAAACATAAATATTTACAGCCTAAAATATTTGCTTAGA
The DNA here is from genome assembly GCA_026873985.1 of Saraca asoca. Lineage (NCBI taxonomy): Eukaryota > Viridiplantae > Streptophyta > Magnoliopsida > Fabales > Fabaceae > Saraca > Saraca asoca. Next base: position 5,766 of record JANHAO010028193.1, read on the forward strand.
AAGCAATCCTAATATCATTCTAACACAAAAACCTAAATTGAATAAAAAGATAGCTCATAATAGAAAACTAACACTAATTGATAACAACTAGAATTTTTATCAAACTCAATAATTAGATATATCATCATCACCAAAATGGAAAATATGCACACAAACTCATGTCATGTGGCAATCATAGTTCTTGCCTGATTACTCCCTACCTTACTCTAAGATTTGAAAAAAGTTATTTTTTGTTTTTTACTTTGTGATATATAATATATTTTAAATAAGAATACTTAAATATTTTCAAATTATATGCTTATAAATTTATAATATTTTTCATGCGTCAAGTATCTTATACAAATACATGGTGGAAGTGCATCTTAATTTGAGATAAATAATTTAAAATGGTTATTAATTATATGTAAATTTAGAACTTTATTTATTTATGTTTGAGATTATTTAATGATTATGTATGAATTTGTAATACTTAATTTCAAGATTTACATTTTTTTCATTTTTTTTTATTATTCCCCAGAAGTTTCTGCAGAGCTTTTGTTGTCTTGTGAGGCATAAGGATGAGACAAATTTTAGGGGCATGTGACAAGGCAAATTTTGCTTCCGATAATGAAATATGCGACAAGAGAAGGATGATTTATTCCTGCCCTACTCCATTGTCATTCCTACTATTTAGTTCTATTTAGGTCCCTTTTATGTTAAAATTTTTTTAATTTGAACTTAACATAATTTAGGAATATATTTATAAATTGTCAAAGTATTGTTAACCCATATTGGTAATATTAAAGTTAGGTTGGTGATAGTACTTTGGCTCAATTTGTGTACTAGGCATTTATCGAGGATAGGTCAGATTATAACCTATATAGCATTATTTTTTATGAGTCTTTACTCCAAAAACTCTAATTAGTTGTGTTCCATCACATTAGATTGCATGTAGTATTCTCCCCTTCAGTGTGACAATTAGAGCTTCAAAGGAGAAGCAAACCTGTCAAAGGAGAAATTGATTTCGGAGTGAACCTATTATAGCATCTCAACATTAAATCATGTATCAGATTTCAATCTCAAATAATCCTAATACCTAATTTTATTTTATCTACTGGTATTCCATTTAAGTCATAATAACATAATTTAATTATTCCAATTGCTATAAAACTTTAATAACTAGTATCAGAGCTGGACAAATTATGTTATATGGCTAATGTATTGTGTTGATTGAATTATTTCCAAACTCAAAATGCTATGATTGTTCAAATTATTTCATAGTTTACACTGATAAATTATTAAATATTTGCATGGAAATTATTATATGGATTGTTCTAAGTTTATTGCATAATTCAATTTGACCAATTGTTGAAGAATCAATGTTTTGAAATTGAACTATTTTGTTCATTGTCGATCAGCATAAACACTAATATTATGTATAATTCAGCCTAATTTTGTAGCAATTGTTCAAACTGATTTGATATTTTGTGTTAAAATGACTAGATAAAGATAAGCCCTAAATCAATTTTACCAAATTTAAATAGAAATCGTAACCCTAAGTTCAATTGGGTTACTCCTTAATGAAATTAGACAAACTATTTCTTTTTTTTTTTAAATTGATTGAGGGTTTCCTTTTAGAATCATTAAACAAATAAAACCCCTTAACCAATTTTGCAAAATCCAAATTGCAACTACGTTCTTTAATTGAAAGTTTTGAAGCTAAAGCTTGATTTTTTTTGTCAAAGTATTTTTTGGCGCAAAATTCCATAATTTTGCCCTATTTTCTAAAATTAATTTGAGAATAAGCTTTAGATCAATGTTATTGATGAAACCCACCCAAAAATTGAGTGAAAGCATGCTAAAATATGAAATTTGGAAGCTAGGTCAAAAACGACACAAATTGCCCGATTTCAGGTAAAAAAGAAGTTGCAATAGACTGTTGGCTGGTGACATGCAAATCCATGCTCATCACCAATGCGTGTGGGCCACACACCTCTCTGCTAATGACCCACAACAATGCAAGTTGCACAGATGTACTCCATTCTTTGAACACTTTTTTATGGATAGTTTTTTAAATTTTCTAGAGTTAAAAATAATTTTATTTTTTGCTTATTTTATTTAAGTGTTAATTTGAAATTATTTGGGTCTAAAACTTTTTGTATGTTATTCCTACATTGAGAGCTATAATATGTGACTTTTTTGGAATTGTTTGATATTGTATGGTAAATAAATTAATTGTAACATAATTTATGCTTAAAGTATACCTTTTTTTTTAGGAATCAAATTAACTCATATTATACCATAAAATTTTACGTAATTGTGAGCTCACCTATCATGGGACTAGTGACATAAAATTATGTTAATAAAATAGTCATTAATATTGTTTAGTTTGATTAAAGGAAAGTGTTGTGTTAATAATATTTAAATACCCTATCATTATGATATTATTAATATAGTATATTGATGATAATGTGAATGTAAAATTAAATATTATATTCTCAAAATCTTAAAGATCCTATCGGTGTTAAGTTTTAGGAATGTAACATTTAATTCTTATATTATAAAGTCTTAAATGCTTTATTGGTGTTAAGTTTATAGCATAGTATAATATTGTATGAAATTGCTTAGTTAATGTTTATAAGGAAAATAAAAGCATGAGTAAAGTGATAGATGTGTTAATATGTTGATAAATTTTCCTTAGCTTCCATGTTTATGCAATTAACTTCCGTAAAGACATTGAACGAGACAAACTACAAGGACTTGGCTGAGTCTTTGAAGCTTTATCTAGTAGTCACCAATCTTGATCTCACATTTACAAAGGAGGAGCATGTTGTTGATGCAAATTCAAGTGTTGATCAAAGGGTTAAACATGAATAGTAAACACATTCAAACAAAGTGTTCTCGATGGTCGTAAAGTTCATAATGGACAAGACCATCAAATAGAGTATTCCTAAATTCCAAAATGCTAAGTCCTTTCTCGAGTTTGTTACTGAGAAATACGTGAAGTTTGACAAAGCTAAGAAAGGTCATTATCTCTTACTGCTTCAGAAGACTGTGTATGGTTGTGTTAATGGAGTACGAGAGCATATCTTGAAGTTAGTTCACTACTACAATAAATTAAAAAACATGATAGTTGACCTTGGTGATAGCTACATAATCTAGTGGACATTTGAATCATTACTTACCCAATTCAACTTTCTAAAGACATCCTGCAATACCTAGAAGGGAGAATGGACAATCAAATAATTAATTTTCATTGTTAGTCAAGCAAAAAAGGATATGAAGAAAGTCAAGTTTCAGATTGCCAACTATATTTCCTATGATTCAATTCCAAAACAAGAAATAAGAGTGTATCAGAGGGACAGCAAAAGGAAGTCCACCTAAGAAAAGAAGAAGGATGAAATGAATGAACAATGCCATAAGCCTAGGAAAGCTTAGTTCAAGGGAAATTATAGGTTCTATAAGACATATACGTACAAGAAAGCAAACTACTTCAAGTATAAAAAGTGGGTTAAGAAAAAGAAAAAGATACCCTTTTAGCTATAATATGTTTTGAATTAAACACCATTAATATGCCATCAAATACTTGGTGGTTAAATACTGGTGTTTCTATTCATATAATAAATTCTTTACATGTGTTGAGATATGAGGAGGCCAAGTGATGCAAAGCCAATTGTTCGACTTAGGAATGACAAAGAGTACAAGTGGAGTACATAGGAGTTGTTTCATTATGTTTATCTATTGGTCTTGTATTAGAACATAATAATACAATTTATGAACCTTCCAGAAGGAGGAACCTAATTTCGATAATTACTTTGGATCATGGTGGTCATTTTCATCATTTTGGTAATGAAAAATTTGATTTGCTTTATAATTCATATGTGGTTGGTTCTAGTACATTGTGTGATGGATTATACACAATCAATTTAGACCCTAGTTTTTCCAACTTAATTGTTATAGTGATAGGAAAGAAAAAAGTAAGACTAATGAAAGATCCTCGATGTTATGATATAGGCATTTGAAACATATTTTTAGAGAGAGGATGCAGAGACCTCACTACAAAATTTTTGGGTTTTACCAGCATTTGTGGCAAACGCTGGTATAAAAATTATTTTTTAAATTCCCAGCATTAAGTAGACAACGTTTTATATAAATGCTGGGTAAAATTAAAATTTACCAGCGTTTGTTTGGGAAATGCTGGCAATTAAATACTTTTACTAGCATTTGATAAGCAAGTGCTGCTAATTATACACTTTTACCTGCATTTTGTGGTCAAACGCTGGCAATTCTTTTGTTTTTTTTCTTTGCTTTTTGCTGGACAATCGTGATAATAAAAGTAATTTCTCACAACAATTCTTTTTAATCAATTATTTTTGTCTTTTTCCCCTCACCTTGGCCGACACTTTCTCCTCTTCCTCTCCAGAAATTTCTCATGGCACTTACTCCAGAAATTTCTCTTTGTCTTCTCCCTTGGCTGTAGCCGGCTTCAACCTTCAATCTCTGGCAATTCTGCTTGGTTTTCCAGTAACCCAAGGGCCAGAACAGCTCCTTCCTTCTTCCTCTTCCTCTACAGAACACTCATGTCTCTGCTGGACCCCAAGAGTAGCTGCTGTCTGGTCAAATTTGCTCCTGTGTTGCCGGTGGCAACTCCCTTCTTTTGGTAAGTCTTACTTCACCAAAAATCTGTCACTTCTGTCCTGGAATGGCTGAGCTTCATTCCTATTTTTTCTTGGTCCAAAAATGGCTAAAAATAGGGAGCCAAAAAGAAGGTTTCGGCCAGTGAGTGTGAGCAAGGTGCAAGCAAACTTTTTAGCCTAAAAATTGAGTTATTCTAGTGTATTAGGAGGTGGTGAGTGCATCCAAAATATTAGATTTATTTTATAGCAATTTCTTGACTAAGTTTTAGAAATTTGAACATGATTTTCCC
>JANHAO010028194.1:0-10665 GCA_026873985.1 Saraca asoca
GTCCCCCCGCCTTATAAGGCACGAGGTCATCCGACTTCTCATCGATGTGGGACTTTTACCCCCTTCCCACTTTTTGCTATCAACAATATATATTTTGATTAAGTTCAAACGACTAAAATATGATTGATGAAAAAATTAAATTTTAATATAAGTGTAATAAACTCTTAGCCATTTGAACTTAATCAAATATATTTTTTATTGTAAAATATTTAAAATATATTATATTATTTGATTTAAATTTATAATCATCTTTTTTTATTATTTTATTGATAAAAAGTTTAAATTTAAATTTAAATTTAAGTATAATATTTTTTATATTTTATAAAATATCTAAATATATTTTTGTCATATGAATATTTCGGCACCGTAAAGTAGACTAACAAAAGCCTAAAAGTAGGAGCTAAGTCTGGCGAAGAAGCTCAGCTCACCAGGCCGTGAGGTGACTAAACAGAAAGACTAGCTCGCCAACCTCCAGTTTGCTAAGCAGTAGCCTCCAGCTCATCAACAACATGAGCCCGCGACCTATTCGAGTTCGAGGTCAATTAGCTCTCAGCGTATGAGCTCTAGCTTGCTGGGACACAACGTCTCACCCAGCTAGAAATCCACTGAGATCAAGCATGAGGCCAACAAACAACTTGCATCGCCATTCTATAAAATGCAACTCGATGGGCCCACCCATAGAAAGCAATATGCAGAAATCGAATTTCAAAAGTTTGTAATGTCTTGTGCATTTAATGTTTAATGTAACAGAATTATAACTTACAATCATTACACTTAATCTTCTCTCCTCTATAAGTAAGAGGAAGTAGCTCACTGTAAAGGGAGCTGAAGAGAGCAAAACTGAGACTTCGTAAAAATTTCCTTAGAAGCAATACAATCAATGTGGACGTAGGGGCTAAATTGGCTTTAGTCGGACCACAATAAAATCCATTGTATTTTTCCTCTTGATCTTCTTATTCTTTTATCTACTTTTAACCAGATTGCAGTTTGAGTCCAAAATCCACCGTCAATATTTTGGCACCGTCTGTAGGGACTCATCTGCATCCTGGTTCATTTCCTGTTGTCACAATGGCGAGAGGAAGAACTGTCAAAGCTTCAAATGCTCCGATTGATCATCCGAAAGGTCATGTGTTTACAATAGACACCTCTGTTGCTCTTGTTATAGGTGTTGCTACTGGCTTGCCCCCAGCTAGCTCTGTTCGACCTGCTACTGTTGTAATGGGGCCAACGAAGCACAAACCTAGCTTCGACATCAGGAGAAGCTAGAAAATATGATGGGAGAACTGACCAGAGCAATCACCATGCTAGCACAAGCGCGAGCTCCAGGCGTGCAAAAGTAAGTTGAGGTCCCTATGCCTAGGAACATCCACCTACAGCAAGTTGGATGTTCGGATAGAGCTAACCATAAGCATTCCCCAAGTTGCTGCTCTCACGACTATAAGAGTCAAAGGGACGAACAGTCTTCTAGCCACCAGCCTAAGGCATAAGACTCGGTGGTGGAAGAATTGTACCAAGAGGTAAACCGATTGAAAGAGTGTCTACAAGCTCTGAGTGCTCGAGCTCACAACGAGATAAGATCGCCATTCTCTAAAGGAATCAAAGCATATCCCTTCCCTCTCAAATTCAAAATCTCCACAATTTTGCTGTATGATGGAGATAGATTTCAGTATGATCATCTAGACACGTTTAATGTCCAGATGGATCTTCAAACAACTAATCCTCTGGTGAAATGTCGTGTTTTCCCTGCAACACTAGGAAGCTTGCCTCAGACATGGTTCAGAAGCCTCCCCCTTACAATATTGGCAGTTGGGAGGAGTGTCAAAAAAAATTTCTCAATCAGTCTAGAGTGTTGAAGAGGCAGCTCACACTTCCTTGTCATCTCGCTACAATATTTCAGCATAGGCATGAGCCACTGAAGGATTATATTGCTCGCTTCAGGCACAAAGTAAATAATGTGGAGAAGCCCACGGATGAAGGTATTTTGGCTACAATCTCTACAGGACTCCGTAGATATGAAAAGTTATTTACAAGTTTGTACAAAACCCTAGTAGGCGACCTAAGCGAATTTTATGACCGAGCTACCAAGCAGATCAGATGGAAGGAAACTTTTGATCAGAGCAAGTCTGAACAAAGAAGTGAGGTAAATGGCCTTGATCAGAATAGGAAGAGGAGCGATCATGGAGATGGTGAGGACAGCTCCAATTTCCAGCTTGCTAAGAGGAGTAGGAGCGAGCGACCTCTGTATCTGGATCGCCATAAAAGCTATAGTGTCCTGTCTGACACTTAGGATAGGATATTCTTAGTAGAATGAGATAGGGAAGACTCTGGTAGGCCTCAACCCATGAAGATCCCCAGTAAGTCTAGGGGCAATAGAAATAGGTTTTGTGCCGACCATAATGAGGTTGGGCATTATACTTCTGAATGTTGGGCACTCAGAGATGTCATCGAAGACCTCATCAAGACAGGTCATTTATGAGACTACGTAGTGCAGCCTTCTGGACAACAGCCTGAGCAACCTCAGTAGGGTCATGAGCCAAAGCAGGCCTCCACAATAAGGATTATTTATTAAATTTTGTGATGTGCTATTGTAATTTATAGAAGGGCTTTAAATATCTATACTAAACTTTATGAATAAAATTTTCCAACAGAAAACTGTGCGAAAGACGAGCTGTCCTCTCCCCGGCCATAAGATCGATCAATTCTCTTATTTGGGCACAAGATCACTCACTCTCTAATTTGGGCACAAGATTACCCCAGCCACAAGATCGACTAACTCTCTAATTTGGGTACAAGATCGCCCCGGGCACAAGATCGCTCACTCTCTAATTTGGGCACAAGATCGGCCAATCTTCTAAGCACGAGATCGCCCTTTCCTTCACAACATTACCACTTTGACGACAAGATCGCCCAACTACAAGATAGCCATCTTTGTACTAGGATTAACATCGGAGGTATACAAGCACATGAACGTTCAAGAGACAAAACTCAGAAGCTAAAGTACGAAAGACAATGTGATAAGTTCGAGTCTTTGCCAGCAAATTCTAGCTCCTAGTCCACAGAGCGACTTGCGAGCTGGGGGACTAGTGTTATATGAGTATTTCACCACAGTAATGTAGGCTAACAAAAGCCCAAAAGTAGGAGCTAAGTCTGGCAAAGAAGCTCAGCTCACTAGGCCGTGAGGTCGCTGAATAAAAGGACCAGCTCGCCAACCTCTAGCTTGCTAAGCAGTGGCCTCTAACTCGTCAACAACACGGGCTCACAACCTATTCGAGTTCGAGGTCAGTTAGCTCTCAATGTAGGAGCTCTAGCTTGCTGGGACACAACATCTCACCCAGCTAGAAGCCTACTGAGATAGAGCATAAGGCCAACAAACAACTTACACCGCTATTCTGCAAAATATAACTCTAGGGGCCCACTCACAGAAAGCAATCTACAGAATCCGAATTTCAAAAGTTTATATTGTTTTGTGCATTTAATGTTTAATGTAACAGAATTATAACTTACAATCATTATACTTAACCTCCTCTCCTTTATAAGTAAGAGGAATGAGCTCACTGTAAAATGGGCTGAAGAGAGCAAAACTGAGACTCTGTAAAATCTCCTTAGAAGTAATACAATCAACGTGAACATAGGAGCTAAATTGGCTTTGGCTGAGTCACGATGAAATCCGTTGTATTCTTCCTCTTGATCTTCTTCTTCTTTTATCTGTTTTTAACCAAATTGCAATTTGAGTCCAAAGGAATTTTTGGTTGGCTGGAATTTGAACAGAATTAAAATCCACCGTCAACAATTTTAAAATTAGATAGAATATCTACATAATTTCATTAATATTCAGTAGAGATAAAAATATTTTTTTTCTCTTTTTTTCATTGAAAATGATAAGGTAATATACTTTCTCAATGTTTTCTTTTTCTCCGCATTTATTAACCAAAGCTCAACACAAAAGGGTATTTCATGTTGAAAAACACTTTTTAAATAAAATTTATATATTTATTATGTTTTCAATTAAAATAATAAATATATTTTTTTTTATAAATTTAAAAGATAAATATATTTTCAACAAAAATTAATTAATATTTAGAATTTTACACTCTATTATTTAGAATTTTATGGTTTAATCTAGAGTTTAGTATTTAAGATTTAATGGTTAGAAATTGAGATCTTCCACTCCAACTACTATCACATAAACTTTTAAGGCTCAAAAAGTAGCAAGTCCAGAGTTTAGTTCTCACCAGGAAGGTGATTGGCTTTTTCTTCTTCCTTGGAGAGACCCTTATTTCTCCGCAATGACCTCTTAGGATATTTAGTTTGTAAATTTTTTTTTTTTTGCATTCTATTGTTTAAAGGAATTCACTATTCTCGTGGGGGAGTAGCTATCATATATTCTAAAATGTTTTAGTCCGATAATAAAATTTATCCATTCTTTTATTAATGTTTTATCATATAAAATCATCATCACTTAATATAATTAATCATTATGTACCACTATTTAATATTATTATAACCCATTATCATTGACTAGTCAACATTTTAATATTAATTGTCATTGATTAGTTAACTTTTTAACATTTAATCAATCAATTTTTCATAGTTAAATAGTCAATTTTTTTATGAAGACAACTTTAAAAACTTATTAAGATTTTTAAATAGATATAAATTAATTAAAATATAATATTACAACATTTTTAGGTTTATTTTCAACTGAATCAAATATTATATTATAATACTTTTAAGAATTGCATTTATGAAAATATTAAGATTTTTAAAAATTTATGATTCTACGAATCAAATAATCGTTGTGTAAATTAAAAAAAGACATAATGCCTAAGAGTTTGCTTTATTTTTAAAAATCTACAATTTTTTAATTGAAATAAAATTAAAAGAAGATTAACAATGAGTTGAGATGAATCAAAATCAAATCACATAAATGAATTTTTGAAAGTTTTTATATTTTCAATATTATTAAATGCTTTTTTAATCATTATTCCAATCAAGATCCTTTTTTTTCAGGCAAATGTTATGGTGACAGATTAAGGAGTATTAATTGTGTTTTGGAAATAAATTTTGTTTTAAATATAACAACAAATGTGTTCTTTTAATAATTGAATTATAAGACAAAACTTCTTTAAGAAAACATATACTTAAATTAAAATTTATTCTTAGGAGGCAAAGGTTTAGTATTCGAACTTAGAAATTATCTTTTACGAATTACGTGTTTAGAGGTTTAGTAGATAGTTTCAAAGTTTATAGTTTAGTATCTATGGTTTAATATTTAATGTTTAAAATTTAGTGGTTAAAATTTCAGGGGTTAATTTATTTTTTTTTTATAAAAAAGACATGGATAAATTTGTCTTTTAGAAAAAAAAAATGGCATTAATTGCATGTTAAAGAAAATTCAAATTCAAATGTATTTTTATTGGTAAATTTGTGCTTTACTCTCCAGCGAAGCACTGACAAATTTACGAGAGAGCATTGGAACAGAAAAAACTTTCATGGAATGCATTTTGCATGCCATAAAAATCAAACGTGTAATTGGGGTATAATCAAATCCAACTATTTGTCACTTACTTGAATTTGGTTCCCATTAAAATTTATTTCACTCGTTTTGATTTATTTATTATTTTATTTGATTAATATATAAATTGAATTTGAAAATCTTAAAAATGATTTGTTTAATATATGAACAACTTGTTTAAAAAATAATAATTAAAAACATTTTTATATACCATAAATTTCTATATATAATATTTTACTATAAAATGTATAATATAATATAATTATTTTTAAATATTATATTATAATTATAACTTCATAATTTACATAAATTTAATAATGTAAATAATCTAAACATAAAATAATAACTTATTTTTAATGAAAATTTAAAATGTGAAAAACAGAAAATATAAATCTATTTCTAACTATAAACAAATATTATTTGTATTTTAATTAATTTTTTATTTTTTAAAAAAAAATATGTAAATTAAATAAGTGGAACTTGAACTCGCCCGTATATAAAACGATAACTGATTCGTATATTAAAGAACGAGTCCAAAGATATTAAAATTCAACTTGACCCATTTACATACTAAACGTGACCTCCACTGTCAGTGTTCTGACCAGGTGAACTGTTCGTCAATTTACGTTTTCTCATACCACAAAGTACTTTTTATGATGTGTTCTACAAGGCACTTTTTTTAAAAGAAAAAATAAATTTATTAGTGCTATCTTCAAAATTTTAAAGCTCACTGCATTTTTTGTGAAAAGTGAGTGAAAGAGAATATGAGTGTAATTGCTCGTACTTAATATTTGTCCCATTGAAAAAGAACATAAGAAAAAAATAATCATGTGAGTTGTAAGTGAAATGTGAGGATTTAATTTGTAACTCTGAGAAAAATCATAATAGGTGGATTAAATGTTTGATAGTGCAAACAGAGCGGTTCTAACCGTATAGCATGGAAGTTAAAAGCAAAACATACCTGTTCGATAAAAAAGGGAATTAGTGCCAACCAATATATGCCACTTAACAGTAACCCAAATGATTTAATCAAACTATACTTCATAATTTCGCCACGAGATACACGATTAATTAGGTGTTCGCTTGATTCATAAGAATTTATGAAGTAATTATCAGCAAGATAGAGGGATAAACGGATGAAGATGCTACAAATATTTCCATTTGAATAAGTATTTTACATGGGCAAAATAAGCGCACAAAACTGTATAGTTAAACCCAAACGTCTAACCTCCCCAAAGAAGAGAAAAATGGAAAATCGGCATTGCTACTGTATGATAGATTCAACAAGTTCATGGAGAGGAGCCAGCTCTGCTTTGTCAATCAAACGGAATTCCTGCACCACAATATAGTGTAATTTCAGGCAATCTATTTTCCTTTTCCTACGAGAAACACACCAGTATTGGAAAAATTCTTAAATATACATCATGTATTACATAAAATCAATTATAAATTAATATTTAAAACTACACTTAAAATGCTCTTGGTTAATTGATCTACATGTTGTTTTGTTATTGGCTTCACGTAGTAGGTGATCTATAACAAGTTCACGGGAACATACATTGAGTGTAGACCAATAAAATGACAAGATTGAAAGAAAGCTCAAACAACGAAAAAGTTTCACAGCAGCAAATAGAACAAAAACTGAAAAACCATAATTAACAACGTAACACATGCAACTATAAGTTATTTAGCCTTTAGCCACTTACCCAAGTGAACAAAACAAAATGCTTGAAGCAAGTATTCAGATGAGCTTCTTCCTTCAAGTTCACTATCTTTTGAAAATGCGAGTGATAGATGTGAGCGTATACACGGAACAATCTCTTGAAAATAGTCTTCACTACATCTCCGAAATTGGAGGGAAAGGGCGCCCCTGCAGTAATGCAACAGTCAATTGAATTGGTGCTCGGATTAAATAGCAATGAACTAAATCCACTAAAGTGACTTTCTGGCTTCATTATCATGTTATATGTACCTAGCCTTTGAGGAAAAATTGTTTCATCGTCGAGCTGAGATTCAATCCAATCCATCAAATACTCAACATACTTGGGAGCAGACACCTCTATGGGTTTCCTAATAGTGACGCCATCGGCCCATCTATACTCATATCTGTGGAGAGTTTAGGTCAGATTAAGCACTTGGCTTGCAAACAAATTTAACATTTGTTCATGAAAACTCAACTTGTCCCCATACATGACAATATATATTGGATTTCAACCATTTGAAGTAGGCCACTTTTTCCCTTTTTTTTTAAAAAAAAAATTTAAGCAATGTTGTGTTGTCATAGCAGCACATCATATACAATAAAACCATGTATCAGTATTACATATAATAAGCAGTTACAAGTTCCTAAAGCTAATTGCTGAAAACAACTCACCGGCAACGCCAAAAAGACAAAATAAAAGGAGGAGCAAAGGGCAGATACTAGCTAATTTGGGCTGGCTGCACTTATTATGCAAACAAAAATGAGAAATGGAATAATTAAAACATACTTTGGTCCTGCCGTCATCGTTGGACAGTTGCTTGGTGTGCAGAATTCTGTAAGAGTACCATACAGGATATTCACTTGATTAAAGAAGTCAACAGCTGCACAAAACAGGGACACAAATATTCAAAATTTTAAAATCATTTTTTTATGAAGTATGATTTAAGAATAATAAGCAAATTACATGCAGGGTTAAATACAAAAATTTACAAGCACAGTGGAAAATTTATCAAACACAAAACAGTTGCAAGTAGACAGTAAGAAAAGCAATCCTTGAGGAAATAAGTAAAAACAGGATGAACAACTTTACAAAAACTATGGCATGATTTGCGAAGAATGCAAATTAATAATTCTTACTGTTTACGGCCAGCCACTCGTTGATATCTTCACCAGGAGGCAGTTTAACAGCCTCCCTCAAGTTACCACTGCCCAAGGTAGCATCAATATGTTTTTGAAGTTGAGCACCCTGCAGTTTCACAAATACAATGCATAAGATTAAGGATCAACATATAGAATAGAGACTGGAAAATCTTACAGAGGGATCAAGTGACCACAATAATGAGTAATACCCACCTTACTTCCAGATGGAGCACTCTTCTTCGGCCGGAATGTTTTTTGGTTTCTGCACGGGTCATAGTTCGATGAAACTTGAGTATTGATGAACAGAAAGAATGTAATTTCATATGACAAAATATATAAAGTAAAATGAGCTTCATAGATGAAATGCAAATCATGCCACAGCCAAGAATAAAGAGAATAGTGAAACACTAGTATCAGTGAGACAAATTTGCAGTTTGGAGACCTTTGAGACAGTATCACAGGAACAGTTTGATATACTGATGCTCTGATGCATTTGTCATGTAATGAATTAAACTTTTGAAATGGTAACAATACAAGATCATTCAAGTTAAAGGCAACTTTACTTTGTTTACAAACATATTACTAATATCAATTTCACAAATTATTGAATTTACATGTGGATCAAATTGGACAACATCAGCGTCTTCTGTACTCCTTTAACCTTGTCTTTCTTTTTTCTTTCTTCTTTTTTCTTCTTTGTTCCATTGGGAGTAATTGAGTTCCATCTAAAACTGAACCATCATCCTAATCTAAACTCACCAAGTTATGCTACATATCTTCAGGCCATCATTGTTTAATCATTTGTGTACTCCCAAACTCTACCCCCACGTGTGATAAACAGGTTTTTTTATTCAAATGTAACACCTGGCACCTAAGGGATATTGATTGACATGTTTTTATATGGTGTTACTCAAGTCATATGGCAGAATTCATGACCTTTTTCTTAATTACCATGTTAACTGCTTAAAGATTAGGTAGATGGAGAATATAAAAGCACAAAAGCTAACTCTGATCCGAGTGCATTTTAAATTTGAGGGGAGATTATTCACAATTTACACTTCAAAGCTACCTATAAATAAAGAAGCAGCCAAAAATGATCAAAGTCATACTTTTATTAATGACCAGCTAAGAATCACAATTGACATTCATAACCAATCATAACACAGCCCAGCCAACAGTATCCTTCACAGCTATAGAATTGCATCCACAGCAATAAAGAACTTAATATCACACCCCAGTAGAAAGCATTAACACCATTCAAATCTCAAGTTCAATTTCAATTTCAATCCCCTGTAATTTGTTTAATTCTCAGCAATCTCACTGACGGACAAATTCGAATTGCTTTCATCCAAAATTATTTACGTCCATGATCAACACTGAAAATCCTTATATCTGCCATACTATGATCAGCCATCCTAATTCACAGAGCAACATTGAATAAAATGAATCACAATAACAGAAAATTAACAGTGGCTTCAACATCAAAATTCCAGAAAAGTCTTGCGGAAGAAAGGGAAGGAATATTGCTGATTGTGAAAAAAAAAAAAAAACAGAATTGTGATCAAAAGGTAGAACATGCAAACCAAGAAAAAGGAAGAATTTTTATGAATACCTGTTTCCAAGACCGAAGAGACTCATGGTGCCCAAATCCTAAGTCTCTCTCTCTCTCTCTGGAAGATCAAAGGTTGGGAATAAAAGCTAAAAATTGAAGCATGATCCAAATTGAGTATTTATAACCAAAATGTAGAGAGAGAAAGACCTCATTGGTTGATCCCTCTATTGCCAGTCTGTCATCCCCCTCCGTCCCTCTCTCTGCGAAACAGAGAGAAAGATAAGAACTCCATTTGCCAACCTGCTTGTCGCTTACCTGGCTGATGCTCCTTGTTTGTTCCATTCTCTTTCTTATTTTGAAATATACTTTTTTGGTAAATTCAAAACACAAATTTAGTAATTTACCAAAATTATTGTAAGCTTTTACTTGTTCCTTCACTTATATTTTTGCATAAAAAATACAAAAGTTTGTTGTTAGAATCTTTGAAGTTGCAGTTTGATTGTTCGAATGTTCCCTGCAAATACTATGTTTACCCTTTGGGAGTGCATACTGTTGGGATCAGAACATGCACAGCGGAAAAATAAAATGCGAATATGTAAGAAGAGTGAACACAAGAATTTTATGTGGAAAACCCTCTTTGGTCTTAGAGGGAAAAACCACGGGACAGACTTCGAAAAATATTCACTATATGTGATAAAATTGGTACAAGAATTATTAGTGTATCTCTCTCTCACACACTCAATATTCTCACTCCAG
>JANHAO010028195.1:0-10665 GCA_026873985.1 Saraca asoca
ATTTGCTGGCTGCAGCTTTCTTTGAACTGCAGCCAGCAGCCTTCTTTGAAGAAGGCTAGCAGCCTTCTGGAAGGCTTTGACAATCCCCAAAATGCAAATGCTAAAGCACCTTCAACATCATCAGCTGCAAAAGATCAAGGCGGCAAGGGCGACGATGTTGATGAGGAACCGGTTCAGAAGCTTCTGGAACCGTTCAGTAAGGAACAAATGGTGAATCTTCTGTGCGATGCAGCAAATAAACACCCCGATGTAGCAGATCGGATTCGGAAGGTGGCCGATGAGGACCCGACTCACCGGAAAATCTTCGTACATGGACTGGGTTGGGACACGAACGCGGAGACCCTCATCAACGTGTTCAAGCAGTATGGGGAAATCGAAGATTGCAAAGCTGTGTGTGATAAGGTATCAGGAAAATCGAAAGGTTATGGCTTCATTCTTTTTAAGACGCGTCGTGGGGCTCGCAATGCGCTGAAGGACCCTCAGAAGAAGATTGGGAACCGGATGACCGCGTGCCAACTTGCATCAATTGGCCCGGTTCATCAGCCAGCGGCAGCGCAGCCAGCTCCAGCACCGCCAGTATCGGAGTATAACCAGAGGAAGATATACGTGAGCAATGTTGGGGCGGATTTGGATCCGCAAAAGTTGTTACTTTTCTTTTCCAAGTACGGAGATATTGAAGAAGGACCACTGGGGCTTGATAAGGTAACTGGGAAACCTAAAGGTTTCTGCTTGTTTGTGTATAAGAGCATCGAGAGTGCTAAGAAGGCGTTGGAAGATCCGCACAAGGAATTTGAAGGCCATATTTTACACTGTCAGAAGGCGATCGATGGTCCAAAGCCAGTGAAGCCTCAACATCAACAACACCAGAATCCTCACAGAGGCCAATTTCAGAGGAATGAGAATCCCAGCTTTGTTGGTGGGGCTACTGGACCAGGGCACTTGATGGCGCCCGCGGGACGGGGAATCGGGTTCAACCAGGGTGCGGCGGCTGCACAGGCACTGAATCCGGCTATTGGGCAGGCATTGACAGCACTGCTTTCGACTCCGGGTGCTGGCTTGGGGCTGACTAGTTTGTTAGGGACTCTAGGATCAGCTGCTGCTGTAAACCCAGGCGTCGCTGCTGCAGGTCATGGAATACAAGGTGCATACAGCAATCAGCCAAACATAAGCCCTGGAGTTATTGGAGGATATGGGAATCAAGGTGGATTGCAGGGGGCATATACAAATCAGCAGGTGGGACAAAGTGGCTCTGGAAGAGGGCAGCATGGCGTTGGGCAATATGGTGGCGGTGCCCCTTACATGGGGCAGTAGGTGTGGCTCAGGTATTGTGTATTCACTTATATTCGTGTATAGCTTCCAATTCTTTCTTTGATTTGTTTTTATGCCCATTGGATACTATATTCATTAGGATCATTACTTTCCATGTCCAAAATTAATTAAAAAACGAGTAAAATTCTCGGTCTGTGGAATAATGGTGATTTTAATGCTAAAATTTTACGGTTGTTAGCTTTTTATACAGAAAAATATTGATTGCATGTATTTAAGTTCAAATTGGTGCTACTTTTTGTTCCTCATATCTTTACATCTTTTCTTTTGTTTACCATGTGACTACTATGATAAGGATGGTCCTGGGCATGGTAATAACATTCTTGGTACTACTAAACAGTAAACTGTGGAAGATGCTACATTCATATAGGTGTATGGTGTAAAATTATAGTCCTTAAAAGATGCTGAATACTATTGTTTTGATGATGAGTTGTTGCTGTTGAGTGTTGATATAGTTAACACGTGTTAATAATTGATGTTGGAATGGCAACTGGGTTTTTAATTAATTCTTTGATTCTCTGCAGTTGAAGAGAGTACAAGAGGTATGTTTCCTTTATGACCCTAAAATTAGAGTAACGACTCATGCACTGTCCAGATTTTATTCATGAATCCCGCAGCTCATCTCACAGACAATATTTTATTATTAAATTTGTTTCATCACTTAAATTCACAGACAATTGGATCTCATTTGTTACCAGGTTCGGTATAGAAAAATTGAATAATGAAACGATGTACATGAGATGAGGTGTAAGAGTGGTGATGATAAAGTGGCGTGCATGAATCATTCCCAATTTTCATTTACTTATCAAATTTCAAGTCATGCATGTAGTCTGTTGTTTGGTTCTGTGTTTCCATGTTTAATTTTTTTTTTTTTTGGGGGTGGGGGAGGGGGTGATACTTTGTAATTGTTGTTTTGAACAAATGCAAAAAAAAAAAAAAAAAAAAGGTCATACCTTTTTTTTTTTTTTTTCAATGCATCTCTCTTTTTTAATTGCATATAATTAATTGTTTAGCAATCTTCTAAAGTTGGCAAATTATGCTAAAGATTTCTGTATAAGACAAGCTTCATACAATTGCCTGATCTTCACAATCACAGTGGTTGCAATGTCAAATAGTCATCCGATTTATAATAGCTCTTTGCAACCAATTTTTGTTATAAGTTGGATTTTGGATGCTTCCTCATTTTCGCTTTTGAAATAGTTTTTCATGCTTTCTTATTCATTTTGCAGATTCCACATAAATGTATCAGTCTTTTTTACTGGCATGGTGATTCTTCTCAAGTTTAAGGAGCTGATGAATTGCTTTCTACAAAGCTCAGAATATTTAAATTACGAAATGGAGTTCTGTTTTCTCGACCTACTTTTTCCATCCGTTCTTCCATTTCAAAATATTGTAGTATTTTGACTTTTAATTTTTCTTCAAAAATCAATCGGAACTGTTTTAGCCCACTATGTTTATGATTATATTTGTACTATGAGAAGATTTGGTATGCTGAACAAATTAAATTTTTAAATTATGTTTATGTGAGTCTTTCATACAGTTAGCAGGGATTGTTCTTGGTTTAAATCTATTTATTTCTTATGTACCAGATGATTTTCTATTTTCTTTTGAAGATAGGATGATTGTAAATTGAAAATTGTAATATATACTAACCGCTTGTCATCAATTCCTTGATTGAAAATAGAAACGTATACATCATGGGATTCCTTGACTTCTATTAAGAGTATGCTTACCTTAATTTTGGTGGTGCAGGTATTTTTCTGATGCAGGTTTGACAGCCATAATTGTATAAATTTGCACAAATAAAATTGGTCTAAATCTAAGAGAAAAGAATAAATGGTTTTGATGTTGGATTATATACTGCTTGCAAATTTGTATCACATGAGAAATCTTTTTATGAATTGGTAGGGACCCTCCATGACAACCTATGCAGCTCTTTTTCCCCCCTTTCCCCAATTAAAAAGGAAAAGATGTCTTTTTTGTAATCCTCTTTAACTTTTTACCATCAGTTTTCCCATTCATATTTACCTTCTCCTTCCTAATGAAAGATCATGTTGAGATATATTGGAGTTAAGGAGTTTTCTTTTTCATGGCCACTGTGGGGTTTTCTTTTCTGCTGCAAAACTGGGTTTTTAATGTGCTTTTGCTGTGGGTTATGTTCGTAGCATTCCCAACCACCAGCCCTGATCAATTTTTTCACATGATTTGTGACAGAAACTTTACTTTTATATGATGTTTGAGGCCTTTGGTTGTCACCTTTCATTACTGTTGCTGAGGCAGTTTCAAAGCAGTTTACCATCAAAGTAACATCCTTTTGAATAGTTTGTATCCTTTCCAAACTTGAACATTAAACTTTGATTTGTGTTACAGGAAATCCGAGTTTAAAGTTATAATTTGTTTTATAGGTGTTTAATTTTATACAAAACCTGCTTCTGAAGCACCTTCATCATACAACATGAAAGTCGGATGAATAATGATAATGCATTTGTTGGCTGCTGATTGTCCTCAAAGAACTTGGTGGCTAGCTTACATAGATTGGAAGGTAAGTTTCAGTTTAAGATAATCGAGTTTCTTATATTGGGTTCTGGTGTCAGTTGCAAAGTTTGCTGGTGGACTCTTGGTGGTGGGCTTTTACTCAAGAAATTTCTAGGCTTCTGCTTTTTGACTCTAGAAACTCGCAACTACATCTCAATGCACACTGATGTTGGTATGTTGAGATAAAAATCACTTGTGTTACCTAGAATCTGGGGAAGGACAGCCCTTATTTCTGCATCTAATTTTTTGGTACCTTCGTCATGTAATGCGGCCTTATCTGTTGGTTCTCATGTTATGATTCTCACTTGTTGAATTGAGCTAGGTGAGCAAGAGGTTCATGAGAAGCCTGCTGTACTTTCCCTTTAATCCACTGCACTGTCAATTTTAAAAATGTCTTAGTCTTTGCCTTCAAGTTGGATGTTTGTTTGGTCTTTGCCTATGCGTTGGATGTCTTTCTACTCCACATCTTCAAAATTTTTGTTTTTTTCTTGCAAGATTGTTTTTGGTATAAAATTGTGAGGGTCAACTTATTGATGCCTGGTGTCTACCCACATTTTCCTATGTTGAGTAAGCATTATATAAAAACATTTAAATCCATTGTCATCCATTCGACATGTACCCTTTAATTACTTGATATGTTTGATCTTCATAGTCACACCATTGAAAGTTTTAGTATCTTGCTTCTTTGGGGTTGGAGGTGGGTGGTTCAATGAGGTCTACCAAATCAATGGAGTTTAGTTTGATAGGGAAATGCTAGTCTCACTTGTGTTCGCTTACTAAGGTTCATTCAACTAGACAAAAGCACTCATGGGTTTAATAAGCTGTCTAGTTGAGGGAAGTGCTTGTGAATGAAAATAAGTGAGACCAGTGTTTTGCCTTTGAATTAGGAGGCTGAGCCGGATTGTCATCTGAAAGAAAAGTGGCACAATTGTGGCCTGTGGTGATGTGTGGAGGGAGAGATACATAAATTTGAGGTTGGGATTGCCAAGGAAATGACTGGTCGAACATGGCTCAAGAAAACCTTAGTTTTGTCATATTTAAGTTAGATATTTGAAGAAGAGCAGGACGTTCTACTGAGTAGAGGATTTCTATTGCGGCAATGAAGCATGCCTGAGATTGCAGAAAGATTGAAGGAAAAGCGCAGAGTGATACATTGGCTTAAATTCAAGAAATTCTCCAATGGATACTTTAATTACTTTTGCTACTTAAGTAGGTCGATTCCCCTATGGTGGTGAAAACTAAAGATTGTATGCAGCTCGGGGCTAACAACTCCTTGTAGCAATGTCTTCAATTTAATCTATTTTGGAAAGCTTACAACCAATGAGGGTGGACATTATTGAAAATTCCAACATTTAAAAATTAGCACTAAAACTTTTTGAAATGAAATGGATTCAAATCATTGTGATTATAATATTTGATTATATTGGGAGTAACGCAGGTAGGAAAGAATATCACTTTCTATTGAATATTGAACGAAAGGAAAATGCAATACTATCAAAATTTGGTGGGTGTGCATCAACAACCCGAACCAACTTGGTGTCATGCTGCTCCGTTCAAACGGTTAGATTTTACGTATATAATGTTAAAAATTTATTACTTTCTTTCATGAATTTGTCATTTATTTTACGTTTCAAAATCTAATTTAAATAAACCTCAGTTGTATACTGGCCATTTTTTGCTCGCATTTTATCAACTGTGTGCAGCATTGTTTACAAAAATGGATTGATTGATTGGATTGTTATATAATGTGTATGACAATCTAATTCAATTATAAAGTTATTTTTGTGATTAAACTGAATTAAATGAATTGGTCGAAATAGATAAATCCAAATAGGGTTTTAAAATTTGGATGATTTAATTTTTTTTAATTTTTTACAATTTACTTTCAAATTAGATTTTTTTATTTTTTTATTTTAAAAGAAGTTTTTAAAAAATATATTAAATAAATGATATGTAATTATAATATTTTGTTAATTATTAATTTCTTATAGGATTTATAATAATTTTTATTTATTATATTTATGAGTTTTTATGTATTATAAATTTTAATTTATAAATTATATTATATGTTAATTATTTTGTATATAATTTAAGTTCATATATTTAATTTTTTAATTATAACATCATTTAATTCAATAATCCGATAATCTTTTTTATTAGATACTCAATTCGATTTTTAAAATATTAATGTATAGTGTATTTACATTTGTCATTTTAATTTTTAAATCATGATGCAAGGCATACAATCCATGACAAAAGGAAAATAATGTAGGCATTATACTTAGTTTTACCTAGTAAGATATTGTTTAGTTAGTAAAAAAAGTGAACTTAATTGAATTAAGATTGAACCACATTTTTTTTTAAGACTAAGTAATTCTAAATAAACACGATCGTCCTATCTATCACGCCACAAAAATGATAAAAGAATTCACACATCAAATATCACTTTCACTTTTGAGTTGTGACTTGCATGCAACCTATATAATTTTTATACTTATAATTAAATATTTTTTTTATTTTTTTCATCAAATGATTAGAATGATCCACTTTATTATCTAAAATGTAAATTATATTTTAGAGATATTTTAGAGGAGTCAAATCCATATTTATATTTTTATCTATTTAAATTCATAATAATTCTACTCTTATATGATATTTTAAGTTGGATTTTCGCACCTTCTTACAGAAGACGCGGAATTCATAATAAAATTTATTATTTTTGGTAAAAAAAAAGATGAAAAATAGAATGTAAAAATAGTAAAATGGATAAATTCATGTTTAACAAACAATTCTTAATTAATTTTTTAGCATCGAGACGTTTGGAGTGAATTTTCAAACAGCACTTTTATGGCCTCCATCTCGCGCATAGCATAAAAGCATTACACTGCTTCACAACATGCTAATGCAAATATCAAAGTCTAAATAATTTCACCAATTTTCCATACTTAATTGTCCCAATTTTTGCCACTAAAACAAATCTTTTACTAACAGACTAGTTTGGATTCCACATGAACACACCTTTTTTTTTTTCTCTTTTTCTTTTTTATGAATTATTTTCCAAAATTTAAGAGAGTAAGCTCATGTTTTAGAAGTAGATGCTCCTATGTCAACTTTAGTTTGAAATATCTCTTCTCTTCTGCTTGTATTGATATGTATTATAAGCTTTTCTTTTATAGTATGTTTGGGAGTTAGGAGAAGGAAAGGAAATACAATAAAAAAAAAAATGAAAAGTAAGAAAAGAGACGAGGATGAATGGTTAAGAAATGATTTCTCTTCCTCACGTTTAAATATTTAAAAAATCTTCTAAAAACCTCTCAATTGAAAGAGTACAAAAATACTAATATTTAGAGGTTTTTGAGGATTAATCATAATCTTTTATTTTCTTCATTTCCATTGTTGAAATTCTCGAATAAGGAAAATATTATAAAATAACCTTCCTTTCCCTCTATTCTTCTCTATTCAAACATAACATCAATTATTAACCTCTTTATAAGTTTCATTAAGAACTTTAATAATTTAAGAGAGATATCATTGAAGAAAATTCACATCAGTTGTATAATTTGCAAATCTATATTCATTTGGATATTTCTTATATTTGTATGCTTGATATATTATTTAAGTTTATCTCAATCCGAACAATGCATGCAAATGTAAATAAGAGCATGTACAAGTAGCATTACTTTGTCATAAAATTGTATCATATAAATTATATGAAAAATATTGTAAAAAAAAAAAAAAGAAGAAGAGAGAGATTACCAACAAAGGAATAAAAGGAGGGAAAAAAATGGCATAAAAAAATTGGAAAAAGTCGTTTGGTTTCTCTTTGAAAAAGATTAAAAGCATGCTTTAAAAGTTGCCCTTTAGTGACATGGAAATGCCATTGATATAGGAAATTGGACATAATTTTATAACATCAAGATTGCATCAAACTATACACATCTAACTAAAAAATTCTTTTAGTTGCAGAATGATGCCATATTGAATGATATCTTCAACTTCTTTAGGGCTTGTATTTAACGCTATCATACTTGGCAGCATCACAAAAGTTGAGGCAGCTAACATAAAAATATTCCAATGAAATGATTTCTGCAGAAAGTTTTCATACTAACAGGAATCTCTTGTATCTGTCAGTTGACAGCCGCTTCTACCCGTGGTCTTGGACCTGACATTTTAGAGCCAGTGGCTTCCAACTTCCTCGAGAAACTCACTTTGTTAATTAAAAACGAATGAGAGAAGCAGACAAACAGACACAATCAGGAGTTATTTAATCTCAACAAAAAGTATTAAACATGCATTTTTACAAGGAGGCCTAAAATCTTGGTAGGGTAATCATTGGGAATCAAGCCTGAAATCACATGGTTTGTAAAGAAAATTGGGAGTCAGCTGAGCTCATACTCGTTGGCATTGGGTTATATTTCAATAGGGCTTTGAATAAATGGAAAATAGTGCCACTTTCATTTTCATTTTTTTCTTTTTTTGATAAAGGATAGTAGAAATGAGAGATTTTCTCAATTCTATTAGACAGGATGTTAATGGTACATTGGGACCATTAACAAAAGTTCACTAAAAAGTTATTATCAAGTCTAATCAAACTTGAGAGGTAATTACTTAACTAATCTATAAGTGAAAGGAAAATTTTCTTAAAAGGTTATCCATCAAATAGGACAGCTAACATTGAATTAGATTTGAATATGTGAATATAAGAAGTAACAAAATCTTATTTGAATCCTTGCAACCAATTAAATCAACTTGCAATCATCATTTTCTCTTATTTAAAACCCTCTATAATACTTGCAACATATTACAATATAAAGTAAATTAGTCTATATGCTAAATAAAAAGGTTAATTTAATTGAAGATCATGTTATGAGAGAGATGATAAATAAATAGATATGAAAATAATATATTGACCGATGAAAGTCCTTAAAATTGTGTATTGCTATGTGTGAATTAAGTGTAAAATTTGATTTACAGACTAAAAAAAAAAAACTACATGGGTGCTATATGGTGGAGGAAGGATAATGAGAAAGGTTAGAGAGAAACTCTTTTTAGAAATATTATTTTGATTACTTTGTTTGGCGTGATAAAACTGGCTCAAATACAAGAATATTTATAGGTATAGGTCATACTTAATACAATAAACATTCTAAATATGTTAATTAATTAAGTACATGAATTGTTAATTTCAACCTTACAGATATTATAAATTAAAAGATTAATTAAACCATCTAGATACGTGAGTAATTTAGAGACATGAACCTTTATTGAATAGGTGCTTTCTAGAATATCAAGTTTAATATTCCAACACTTCCCTTAAAACTTGATATTTCTTAATACCTCCGATCCATATGTGTAACCATGCACTACAAGAAAAACAAGATTTTTCAATTGAATATTCTAACGGATTAGAGATTCTAATCCGTTGAAATATTCCAACAGATATTCCTATGGAAGTTAGTTTGGGGGACATTCCAACGGATGGTCATTCCGTTGGAGAAAACCTTCAAACAGACATTCCAATGGATATGTCAATTGGAATAGCCAAAAATCAAAATGCTCCGTTTTAATTTTTTTTTTCAAAAAAATATATTTCCAATAAACATTCCAATGGATTGTTCTATTGGAATAAAAAAATTCGAAATGCACTGTTTTGTTAAGCGATAATTGACTTACATTTTTTCGATTTCCAACGGACATTTCCATTGGAATATCCATTGGAATCCTCTAAAAACCTATGGGTGTGTTTAGTTACTTGTTTTAAAAAATAGTTTTTTGTTTTTATGTTTTTAAAAATAAAAAACTTTGCTTGGATAATTATTCTTGTAATTAGTTTTTAAAAACAATTCCCAAAATTTGTGTTTTAAAAACAAGAAAACAGAAACAAATCAAAGTTGTTTTTGTTCCAAAAACATTGAAAACATGGAGAACAACTTGTTCTCATTAATGGCACAATGGTAAATATAAGGAAATCTGCAAATAAGCCTACCTGATATCCTTCTTCCTCCTCCGTTAATTCCCATTTCCATCAACCCCCTCTCCTTTCTCTTCACGTTTCGTCATGCTAGAGTTTGCTCCACTAAATGCCACCATCTTCTGTCATGCTTTGGTTGATTCCACCAATGACGATACCATAAGGTTTGTAATTTCTGAAAAAAAAAATTGGACAGTATATATTTTGTTTTAAAACATTGAAATGTATATGTTTTTATTGATGGTCTGCTTCATTTCCATTTTCCATAAAATCTTTTCTGATAGTTTTTGTGGGGATCTTACTGTCTTTGCTTTGATGTGAGAAAAATTTTGGTTACTACTATCCGTTTTTTTTTTGTCTTTTTTATTCAGATTCATATTCCTATTGTTTTCATGACAATTTGAAGTGAGGCTAATTTTTTTTTTCTTCAGATTCTTATTCCTAATTTTTCTGTCATAGAAGGTATGATTTATCTCCTCATTACTATTCTTAAACTTGTGAATGAAGTTGACTGGAATCTAGGATTTTAGGTTTTGCAGTGCCAATGATGTTGTCTTTGCATATAGATAGATGGTTTGAAATTTCAATTTTGATTTTGGGGTTTTGCTTGGAACAAGAATGATAAAATATTATAGGGTTAGTCCAAACCCTGTACTACATTAAACCAGTGTTTTCTTTATCAATGCACCTTTTTTTTTTTATAACCAAGTGTTTATTTTGATCGTGATAAGAATTTTGAATCATGTATGCATTCATGATTGTAAATCTCAGTATTTGGACTCCTCCATCACCATGAAAAGACCATTAGATCATTATTTGAACTACCTATGGAC
>JANHAO010028196.1:0-10667 GCA_026873985.1 Saraca asoca
AGAAACTTTTGAAAGACATGGTTTTCTATCATGCCTATGTTACGTTGAATTTATCTTTCATAAAGACTTATCTTGATATTTGTTTCATGATATTAGATATTGCATTTTCTGATATTTTATTTTCTTACGAAATGTAGACTTTCTAAATTTAATTTGAGATAAAGGTAATTAAACGGTTAAACTGATTTTATAACTATAAATGATATTAAATTGTTTTATAAATGATACATGATTTTGAGGGGATTGTTTACTCACTGAGTTTCTTAGAAACTCACTCTTTTTGTTTCTATGTTTTTTAGAGTCAGAAGCCTTCCCAGCTTTCCTATTCTGTAGACCACCATCTGTGGAGATTGAAAGGTATAAAAATGATAATGTGACTTGGCAGTTGGATAGGATTGCATATGCATATGTTGTATATGTTGACTGGAAGCCCAACAGGTTGTGTAATGTCTAGTCTGGGCCACTGAATAAAAATATATGTATTGTGTGATATTGTACAGGTTCTATTGGGCGTGTAGCCCTTAATGTTTTTGTAAAGGCCGTATGGCCAGGTGTTCAAAAGACAGAGGGAATTCTGTTGAATTTTTGATAGAGATAATAGTATTTATATTTGTCTATTAAAGTAATTTACATGTATTAATGTGATATGTGCATTGTCAGGCTTATAGTAGGTTTCTTACAAGTGACCTGTTACGCTGGTCACATGCTCAGAGATTAGGTCGTGATATGAACCTAACATGAGTGCAGAGATTAGAGATTTTCACTGTCACCTAAATACTATGAAGAGCCAGATTAATGAAATTCGGGATGCTATTGCTCCATATGTGATAGATTTCTAGGTTGCTTCTCATGTTGCTTTTCACTGTTCCCTTAGCCTTATTTCCCATTTCATACTTTTGTTATGACTGCTACATAATTTTTTTTAACTATGATGGATTTTATGTATGGATTACTTATATTCTGGATTATATATATTTGGAAATTATTTAAATATCTGGCTACTTCACTATGGATTTATTCTCTTTTTTATGTGCCAAAAAGGGGAGCAATATAGTTTGGGAATGATATAAGTTTGCATGAGAATGCATGAATATGAGATTACATGTTTTTAAAGTAGGTTGATATTTTGAGTGGGATTTTATTCTTAGGGGGAGCGATGTCATGTCTTGTTTCTTTTCATGATGAATTTTGTTAAAGGCTATAAGTGTATGTTTGAATATTTGCTAACCCCAAAATTGCTTGCCATTATAAAAAAGGTAGAGATTGTTATCCTTAGCCCATAATTTTCTAAATTGAGTAAAATGATATTTTGATAACGACAAACCATTTTGGCTAAGCTTTAATTGATTATTTTTAGTGGTTTAATTGAAGATGGCCATGGACTTCAAGTTGAAGATTTAGTTTAGGCCTTATTTTGTTATATTATATAAAGGATTTGGATTGTTAGAATTAGCTCAAACTTGAAAATGGTTTTTGGAAGTTTTATCTTTAGTTTTCTAAACAAATCTTTTGAAAAAATTACACCAAAAATATTCCAACTTAGTACTAAATGTTTTGTCATATTCATTTAGCTAGAAGTTAAGTTTTTGGAGTGTTTTAATAAGGTATAGAAGTGTTAAGGCCATTAAAAGTCTTGAAAAACTTAAAATTTTTCTTCTCTAGGACTTATGATTTGAATCGAGCTGATTTACATTGTTTTTGCGATCATACTAGTAGGAACAGGGCAAGCTTTCATGCCTTGTGATTAGACTTGAGTTTTGAATTGTTTTTATGCAATTTGAATCGATCCATGTTTTCAATTATGATTGCAAGTTGAATTGTGTTCAATTCCGACCTTTCCAAAGGTTTGCAATTTTAGGTGAACAGAATCGAAATTGGAACTACACTTTCTTAAGTTGAACAAAGCCTTTATATTTGAACTCTAAGATTCTGATTGCTAGTCTACTTGATTTTCAAATTCTAAACTCGCAATCATGCTCACAATCATAATTACTGGAGCATAATTGCACAAAATAACTAGTTTTTTAAAGTATGATTTCATTCATTATAAATACTCATTTAACAAATTTTTACAATGCAAAAACACATCTACTCAAATACAAACTCTTTCATCTACATATGTTCTTCAAATCTCTTTATCCTTTCATTGATCTAAGCTAAAGATCCTAATCCTATTGTTCTTCATCTCTGTACTTTTTGAACTACTATATTCTTGCCAAATTTCATTGTAATCAAATCTTAAACACTTCTAGATTTTTTAGAGGTAGCCTAACTTAGGATAATAAAGTAGTTGAGCTCTCTATTTCTTTTCTTTAAGTGATGATTTCAAAGGGTTTAACAATTACGATTGAATAATTGATGTATTGAGGCTTCTTCAAGTGGCTGTGCACATTTAAAGGTTTGATTAATGAATTTGAGTTTGAATTGAAGCTTGAAAGTGGATATAAGCATTGAAATCGTTTTTCAAAGGGGAACCATTATAAATGAGCATTTGAATCTCTCTTCCCTTATTCTTTTACATTCAGCATTTTACTTAACTCTGATTCATTGTTATTCATAATCATGTTGAACTGTTAATATTATAGTGGTTGTTGTTTGAGATATTATATTTGTGGACAATCATTTTTTATTTCTAAGAGAACTCTCCATTTTATTAAATTTTCAAGGAGATTAAACAAAGCGATTTTTGAAATTGAAAAATTCTAAAATCAATTTACTCCTCTCTTAGTGGAATCCGTAATTACAACATGATAAGTAAATTAAGGGAATACATGAAGAAACTCTCAAATAAGATAGGCTAAGAGTTGGGATTGATCTTATTATGACTTATATGAGTTTGTTATCACTCATCTTGCCTTTATTTGGCCATTCATAGTTTTTCCCCTATATTCTCTTGAGAGTCTAAATATAAACATTAAAAAAAAATGTGTAATTTTATAGATTCTGCTTGATTACCTATTAAAAAAATACATATTAATACTTACTTTTTAATTCGTTTAATATTTTCCTCATAGATAATCCCATATCATAACATGTGGCCAAGAAAAGGATCTCTTGCGGGTATACAAGTAGGTTTTATGGATTATCCACTAAATTAACAAAAGTTTTAATTTTTATAATTTCATCAAATTTATAATTTAACTTTTATAATTTTATTTTGTATAATTACATCATAAAATTTAAAATTATTTATAATTAAATTTTTATTATCAATTGATATTAAATCTAATTAATAGAATTTTATATATTCATTAAATTATATATTGATATTTTATTTTTACTGATTTGCTATGTTTATTTTATCAAAATTTATTTATTAAATTTTAACTTAATTTCTTTTAGAAGAAGAAAAAAAGAATATTCATGTTTAAGGATTAAAAATATTAAATTTTTTTCCTAAAATCATTAATAAAAGGCGACAAAAGAAGTAAAAAAAAATAAATCCTAACTAAATTTTAAGTCATTATATTACTTAAATTTAATATAAGTTGACAGTGAAAATTTAATTATAAATTAGTTTAAATTTTAAAATATAATTACATAAAATAAAATTATAAAAATTAAATTATAAATTCAATAAAATCATCACTACTAAAACTTCTATTGTTTCTAATCCACTCCTTCCATCACAAAAATTGAAGAGGATTCCTTGCCTCGTATACACAAGCTTCCTACGAGAAACAATTAAGCAACACGTTTCTCAGTTTTTATTTTTTTGAAAAGAAATGTTGTTGGGCTTAAATCAGATTTTGGTTTTTGGATCATCATGTTTGATAAACCATTATGGCGCTTTAGTTCTGGCCGTTGTGAACTATGGAGGCCCATAGCCTGTTTCTCGCCCAGTATGAATATCCAACCTCGCTAGAGGCCCAAAGCCTGTTTTCCAGTAACATAATCCTTGAAGTACAATTCTCTTCCACGCCCAGAAAGTGAACCAGGGAATTCCACACCCATTATGGCGTTCTAGTTCAGGCCGTTGTGAACTATGGAGGCCCATAGCCTGTTTCTCGCCCGGTATGAATATCCAACCTCTTTGGAGGCCCAAAGCCTGTTTTCCCGTACAACAATCCTTGAGTACAAGAGAAATTCTCCTCCACGCCCAGAAAGTGGACCAGGGAATTCCATACCCTCTTAAATTTGGATCTTCTTGTTGAAGTTTATATATAATATGTGTCATTTTGAAAGATAAATACAAAAAAAAAAAATGTAATTTGATTTAAATTTTTGTACAAAAATTAATAAATTAAGTAAATGTTTATTTTAAAATAAAAATGGAGATCGAAATCCACAGATTCAGCACTCCACTAGATTAGAACTACAGATCTATATATATTTTTTTGGTCAGAGTATAAGATGGGTTCCCATTGGACCCTGCCATTCACTACTTAGTGATTACTTCAATAAGACAAAAGTGAAAAACATCTGAGCCCAATAACTTTTCAGACTCCCTGTAGTAGGATTAGGAAAGGCTGGTCCAAATCAGGTTATGAAGAAACATGTGAATCTCCCATCCAACAAGCTATAGCTAGGAGAAATTCTAAGCTTCGTAAACAATATTACTATTTATATTTATAGTTATAAAATATTAATAAATATTTTATTTATTTAATATTATATATAAAAAAATATAAAAATAAAGTTCATTTTTACAAAAAAAAGTTTTTATATAATATATTATTTTATTAATTATAAGATATATAAATAACATAAAAGTTCTTTACTTACATAAAAATTATAAAATTTAAAAAAAATTTGACAAAATAAATGCAGCCTTGGAACAACAAATTATTTCCCATTGAACAAGTTATAGTCAGAAGAAATTCTAAGTAACCTAGTATAAATTTAAGGAATTGGCTTGCGTTAATATGGAGTATCTTATTTATTTGAGTTTTTTCTTTCTATATTGGGGGAGGGAGAGAGGGATGGGACAAGGATCCACCCTTGTTCCTCTTGCTACCACTCCTAAATAGGAATTGATTTTCCTTTTAAAAGAAAATTCGGATCCAGAGCTAGAGATAGGGTTGGACTTTAATAAGAAAGATATGCAGCATAATAAAATCATGGGAAAATATGGTTTATCCTTTGTGATATTAGTTGACTTTATTTTTATCTTCTATGATTTAAAGTTTTGAAATTGACTTTCTTATAATTTATTCTATTAATATTTTATCCACTTGAAATAATTATAGTAAAAATACATTTTTGGCCCCTTAATGTTCAGTAAAGTTTTAGTCTTATTTCCTAAGTTTTATTTGAGACAAATTTGTCTCTTAACTTTCAAAACATGTATGATATTACTCATTAGCCTAATTCCATTTAGTTTTTGTAATAGAGATGCTTACATGTCATTGTATGTAGCTAAAAGTGATCATATGTGCCTAAATAGCTTTTATCTTTTTTTTTTCCCTTTTTTCTCTCTTTCCCATATCTTCCATATTTTTGAAATCTCTCTATGATTCTCTTCTATCCTTAGTGTCATCAACTTCTTTTCCTTTTCCTCTCCTCCATCCAACGCCTCTAATAATAGCGTCACCAAAAGCCCCAACTCTCTCCATCTCAAAATCTTTCTTATCATCCCTCTCTCAGCCCTTCAATGTTATCTCTTTCTCATTTTCTCCTTTTTTTTTTTTTGTTTAACATTGAATAGAATTTCTAAAACTATCAATGATTTTTTCTTTTTTTTTTCATTTCTTTTTATGCTTACGTTGATTCAAATTAGTTAAACATTTTACTTAATATCTTAACTAGATTTAAAAAATATCACTACAACCTAACTCTTCTAATTGTGCTTACTTTTTTTTATTATTTAATTAAAGAAGAATGTTTCAATGTTGCAAAAAAATAATGGGTGGAAGTGGCAGTTTATCATTACTTGGGTCTTCTTCATTCCCATTATCAACAGTCTGCCTCTTCTCTTGAAGAATTATAGACCATTTCTTATTAGGCAAGTCTATAATATAAAAAATATATTTTGCTTGGGATGCTATTATGAATGATTCCCCATTATGACCCCTTTTATTAAAATCCACTAACATGAACTCTAACTCATCAACTCGGATGACGTTTTTATTCTCAAACCATTTACATCAAAATACAAGCACCCTGAATTTGATGTAGTCAAGCACCCATTTGTCTTCAATGATCCTGTAATATGATATATTCATGTAACACGCTTTGGCTATCCTCCAAAATAGACTTAAAGACTCACTCATCTCCCAACCCCCTAACACAGTTGGGATACTCTTGAGTTCTTAACACGGTTGTTAATATAGCCATCCTTCTAGATGGAGTAAACTATCCTTGGGTCATTCCTACATGAGAGAATCCTATGCATACAATAAAGAATATTTTCTATCACTTAACACTTATAATTACCTAAGCAATTAACACTTGCAAGTTACTTACAATTTTCTTGGCAATTATCTGACTTTCTTCAATTGTATATTCACCTTTTGTATTGACCCTAGCCCCTTTCTATAATTCATGCTAAGATATGGAAATTACTTGCTCAGGCTTCACATATTCATCACGAAACAATCTATGTTTATATTTGTTTTTTCTTGTTTCTCCCTATAGCTTGCACCCATACCTTGTTGACAAAAAAATAGTTGATAAAATGGTCAAATTATTCAAAATATATGGGTGAAAAAAATATAAGGTAAGAAGGCTAAATTTACTTGAAATATCTTGGATTAATGTTATGTCACAAAATCATCCCATACTTGTTGATTGAGGAAGTTATATTTCTTAAGGAGGTTTTTATCACCCTTTCTTTTGACAGTAATGTGATCTCTTGTCAACCGATTTTTGAAATCCACCATTCCCTGGCCAGCTCTAAGATTTCTTTTTCCTCCCCACATCAACATTAAATGTGGTCTACAAGATAACACACACATAGATTATACTTATATATAATTATCCTAAAAAGATAGTTATACATATCTTAAACACAAATTGGAGATAAATATTATATACTAAGACATCTTGCCAAATATTTTCCTTAATGTCCTTTGATACTTTTTTCCAGTGTTTAATATT
The DNA here is from genome assembly GCA_026873985.1 of Saraca asoca. Classification (NCBI taxonomy): domain Eukaryota; kingdom Viridiplantae; phylum Streptophyta; class Magnoliopsida; order Fabales; family Fabaceae; genus Saraca; species Saraca asoca. The sequence continues at coordinate 7,039 of JANHAO010028196.1, forward strand.
GATTGACACTTTGATACATGTCAATATTCTAATATAACTTTTATATTTTGATGAACCATCCCTAATTGCCTAACCATTAGAATTAAAGTTAGCTTTCATCTTCTTTCCCTTATGGATCTTGGTCATTTCCTTCATAAGATTAGCACCCCTTGTACTCTTGTTAGTATATTAAGAATGATTCATATGTTTGTTCAAAAGACAAAAGAAAAAGAAGTTCCCCTCACAAAATCATTATATCAATTTTTATACTCATGCTTTGCATCTTTTTGTTAGCCATATTCAATCATTGAGAATCACCGTAGCCAATATTGAAAATGTAAAACTAGATGAAGTACTATATCAGGTCTATAATGCTATCAAGTAAGTTTTGATTCTTATATTAACATGAAAATATAATATTATTCTTTTTATTTGATAAAGTTGTAGTTATTTGGAAAATTAATTATTATTTGCTTTATGTTTATGCAAAAATGGAGTGAACGTTCCAAGGTTACATACTTGATTGTATTTGATGATAAATGGGAAGGTGGTTACATTCTAAAGTTTGGTTTTTACTTCGTAGATGATAAGGATAATTTTATATCTATTCCTAAGCATCTTGTCAAGTGGTACTAAACAAGGCATGTATGATCAGACAATTTACACTAAAATATATGCCAAAAACTACAACAAAAAATTAAATCCTAACCGAAATCATTTTTAGTAAACAAACTAAGAAATAAATAAAAAAGCTAAACCTTCAAATATAAACCACCAATAAAGTACAAAGTCAAAAAAGTATTAAAAAGATAGATATAACTTAATAATAAAGAAACGAATATAATGTTAGAAAAACGAAGTTCCTTATCTCAATTAGCGATGGACTTGAAATGCGAAAATCAAAGATAACAAACACAATCAAAGACAACGAAGAAAAATATAGCAAGGGTTTGAAAATGATTTTATAAATGTTTCAGATACAAAAAATAAAATAAGAGTAGGGCAAAGAACTAGCGTGTTCATAAAGAAACCTATACTTTAGATATTGGTTATTGAGAAGGAACTAATGTCTATTCTCATACATTTACATTGGTTTATATAATAAATCGATATATAAATTTAAAATGTTGATTTTTTCTATGGAAACTGACATATTAATTTTCACCATATTTATAAAAATACCATTATTATTTCATATTATTCCCTCATAGACTTTTTTTAATTATTTTTGTCATTTTGTTTATACCTCGATTCAATATTCAGAAAACTAAATTAAACCAGCTGGTTGAATTGATTGGATCGAGAATTGATATGTATAATAATTTGATTCAACCATAAAATTATTTTCATGGTCAGACTGAATTGGATTGGTTAAAATTAGACTAAACTGAACGAATTGGCCAAAATTAGAGAATCATAATCAATTTTTAAAAATCAGTTGACTTTTTTTTCTTCAAATTGGGTTTTTTATATTTTTTAATTGTAAAATAAGTTTTTGATAGATATACTAAATATATGGCCAAAAATTATAATACTTTTGTTAATTATTTACTTTTTATAAAACTTAGAATAATTTTTATTTGTTATATTTATGAGTTCTTACATATTACAAACTTAAATTTATAAATTATATTATATGTTGATTATTTTTTATGTATAATTCAATTTAATATATTTAATTTCTTAATTATAATGTCATTTGGTTTAACTATTAGTTTAATTGATCAAATCAATCAAATCGTGACTTAGTAGTCTTTTCAGTTTGATGTCCAATCCCATTTTTAAAATATTGCATCAATTTTTTATGACAACTAGTGTATTAATTTTCAACATATTTATGAGATAACCCAAATTGAATTTTTTAATTTATTTTTTTCCATTTTTTGATAATATATTATCACATTTTTACAAATAATTTGCCTAATGCTAATTATTTTTTTAAATTTTATCAATTAAATAATATTTAAATACTTGAATTGTTTTATTCATTAAATAACATTTTAATAATTGAATTATTTTATATAATAAATAATATTTAATTATTTCAAAAATTTGTATAGATTGTATTAAAGACATCAATTTGTGTTAAAAAATAGATGTTATTTTTATTAATGTTTTTAGAAAAATATAAAAACTTGCTACAAATTACGTTGTTATAGAAATTTATTGCTAACTATAATTCTTTGAATTGTGCTAAAGACGTTGGTTTGTATTAAAAAATTGACGTTATTTTAATTAATTTTTTAAAAATAAAATATAAAAAACATGCTGTAAGTTGCATTTTTACAAAAACATCAGAAAGAACATCAGGACCAGATAGAAGGAACAAAGTTGCTAAAAATTCCTTCTACAAAAACTAAGCAATATATGTGTAACATTGTTATTGACAACCGCTAGGATTTGCTTGCAAATCAAAGGCTATCTACAATATAATATGCACATCAAAGCTCTACAAAACAACACAGAAGAATCCATATATTCTATTTAAAAGAAAAAAGGAAAAGAAGTTAATAATTCCCTATACACAAACTAAGTAACAAAAGAAAAAGAAAAAGAAAAAGGAAAAAATAAATTATAAACTTTTAAAGTAAGATAGAACAGAATGAAACTAAACAACAAAAAAGAATGAAAAAGGAAAAATTAAATAAACATTCAAATCAAAATAAGAGTCAGGAGAAAGCACAGGCCTTTTATAATGCGTGGATACTTTAGACTTCGGTTAATATGTTAGAATCAATGTGTAATATCATATATTTGTTGGATTGTTCGGCCGACCAGGGGCATTTTCGTCCAAAATGCAAAAAAATTTTTAGCTTCCAACCGAATAACCTACCCGGATCTAGCTAGGATCTAGCATAAAAAGTAAGCTAGGAGTATTAAAAGACCAACCTTTGGTCTAAGTGCGCGGCGGAAGACAATGGCGTACGGCGGATGGAGTCACCAAAAATTCGATCCAAGTGACCCGGCCACCACCAGAAATCCACGCTGGAAAAAGAGGATCACCACCCAGTGCTAGCTGGCAGCTTCCAAAAGCCGATCAGACTTCCTCGCCAAAACCCTAGCAGAGCTCGTCGGAGAAGATGAAGACTTGCCGAAGAAGAAACGTGCCGTACGCGAGGAAAGGCTATCTGGGCCTTTTAAGGCCTTTCGGCCAAAACGACGCCGTTTTGTGTAATTTTTAAAAATTACACTTTGGCCCCTGTAATTTCTCCAAATTACAGCCAGGCCCCTGGGGTTTTGGAAAACTCTTTTCCACCCCTTAAAACTTTGGCCACTTTTCAATTTAGTCCATGAAAATCCAATTTCCTAATTTTAGACGTTCCTCATATTTTTCTATTTTACGTGTGACCCAGTAGGCCCTCGAAATGTTAGCAAATGTCCAAAATGTCCTTCAAACAATTTGAAGGCATTTTATAAAATTAATCTAATTAATTTTATATGTGATAAATATCTCCATATTAATCACGTAAGGACTTTAAGCTATCAACGGACTCTAGCAAGCCATAATAGTTACACAATTTTTGGTGGGGAGTCATCCATGGGACATACCTGTCTGTGGCTGACGTCTCAATATGATACAATCCTTCATTACCTATATCCAATCAGTCAGAGGAATGGATAAAAGTCAACCTCTATAACTGACCATGGTT
>JANHAO010028197.1:0-10668 GCA_026873985.1 Saraca asoca
TTTAAAATATGGAATTGTGTGAGTTGAATGATTAGTTAATGGAATGATATCATTGTATTGAATATGTGTGTGAATTGACAAGTAATGATCCTTGAAAGATTCTTCAAAAAAACCAACAAATATAAATTAAAACTTAGAACAACCTCTTCAATGAGGAAATGATTGTTTGTGTAATGAGTTGGCTAGTTAATTGAATGTAGATATGATCATTGAATTGTTAAGATATGTGCATTTTGATGAGTTATATGTGAATTGGAAGTTAGATTCATGGAGCAAGTTCTTTAAGGAACTTCCAAAAGTATTCTTTTAAAAAAATATATACACTGATATTGACATGACCATGAAATCTATTGGAAAAATAAGGGGGAGAATATCTATTGGATGGACATGGCGAATGGAGCTCTGATACTAATTTATAAACTGAGTGAGAAATTGCCTAAAGAAACTTACTCATATATCTAACTCTCAGTTCATTTGTATGCCTTCAATGGATTGAATTGAAAGTGTCTAACTTGAACGCTTTTTGTAAAGAGAATGTGTTGATTTAATCAAAATGTCTCTGTTTGCCAAAGAATGACAGTAAGCCATTCTTATTGTTTGATTGTAATTATAAAAGTGATAGTTTTCTTATATACTTAGACTTTAAATTGATGTATTTGGAAACTACCAATGTGGTGATTCTTCATATTGATTGTGTTGAATAGCGAATGACCCTATATATGCAACACCTTAGAAAAATAAATAAAAATAATTTAAAGTCTGGTGGACCATAGTGAATATTTTAAATTTTTTGTTGTGGCTAAGCATGAATTTTCTTTTTTCTGGAGGACTATAGTGAGGATGTTGCAATTTTGTTGGGGCCAAAATGCAATTTTTTTCATTTTATTTTTCTTTTTATTTGTCTTTTCCTCTTCCTTTTTCATTTCCAAGCACCAGATTTTTTTTTCTCTCTCCCAAAACTAGTTTCTACCTTCCTCTCCAGCGCTAAAGCTCTACTATCACTAGCAACTCTTCTCCTTTCTTCTTCTTTCTCTTGTCCAACATCCATTTCTCTTCCAAGCCAGCTCACTAGCCCAATCATCCACTTCCTGATATCCCTCCTCTGTAGCAACTACTACAAAGTCGTGCAAGGGAATAAGTGAGCTATCTGAGCCATCAAAGTAGCACCAAATGCCAGCTAGCTGAAGACCACAAGGACTCACCCTACAATTGGTCCAGTCTGGGAAGGGGTTGAAATGTTGACTGCCGACTACTAACCCAACTGCTTCCCCTATTTCTCTCACCCAAAAAATGTTGGCTTTACCAGCATCCCTCTGCTTCTTGTTGTGCCATCGTCATCCCACTGGCACCCTTGTGTGATTGCGTTGCTGGTAGTCGATTCTACATAGTCGTGGTGGTTGAGTTAAAGGTGCAAACTGGTCCTGCTCGGAACTCCTCTTGGTCGTTTAGAGTTGGTTGTTAGGTTGGTTGGTTATCAACTGCATCCGGAGATCAGAGCTGCCACAAGATTAGCCAATCACCCCACCTCCTCCAACTAATAGTTCCAAGTTGAAAACCCTATCCCCTTGTCAAACCAATGAGTAAACTTATATGCTCTTCCAATATGATCTTCTTGTATTGATTTTGTTCTAGGATTAGATTCATGAAAATTAAATAGATCTTGTGATAATTCCAAAAAAAATTATTCCGTAAGTTGTTTGATGATGTGGTCATTAGGATTGTGGTGAGTTGGATGAATAAGCTAATTTGGGAAAGTGGTAGTTCAAAACAATTTCATTTAAAGTTATCTGGATATCCTTAAGGTGAGTAGATAATCCTACTCTTTTGTGAATCCTTTTTTACAAAATAAAATAAATTTTATTATCCAGAACATTATCATTTATGAGTAAGATGAATATTATTGTTAGTTTGACTTGAAATTTTTAGCATATGATACAAAAATATGAAAATGATTTATCTTAGTGTAATTCTACATTTTATAATAATTGCTGTTTTATAGAACTAGTGAGTTCATTTTACCATGATATGAAATTTCTGATATTACTGAATTTTATGTTACCTAAAATGATTGACAATATTTTCTAATTGTAGATATCATGATCTGATTAGAACTGTTTCTTATCTCTTGATACATCTGGTTGCATAATGCTTTTTGATCAATTACTTGGTTTTTAAATCATAAATCTATTGGAAATTCCTAGGAAAACCCTCAAATGCACTTATGATTAGAATATTTGTTAGAGAAATAAGGGAGAGAATGTCTGAATATCTGATTGGTGTGATTGGTGTATTACGAAGATATCTGTTGGGTATAGTTACCTTTAGGAATTATCCTTTGGATTCCAATTGTATTTTAGAAAAAGAAAATCCAGAATATTTTGCTACTTGAATATTGGTAAATTTTAGAAAATCTTAATGATTTTTCCTTTGATTACATCATGATGAGTATTTCTCATAGTATTATATTTTGTTACACATTTTAATTTGTTGATTACTATATTTACTGACTTGACTTTTCTGATGAATTAAAGCCTCAAAATTTATTTTGAGATTATTTCTTTTAAATTGGTAGGCTCATCTTCACAAATGCATGATTTACCATGTAAATTTTGAACATGAATTGCAAATTGAATTTTGGTTTTCTGAGTGATTATTTGCTCATTGGGTTTCTATAAAACTCACCCTATTTTCGTTCCTATTTTTTTAGAGCCTAAAGCCACCCCTACCATCCATCCTCACCTATCTGGTTCAGGATCTACTCCTTGACTAAGTAGATCATTTCCAGTGGAGCTTAAAGTATACAAATGGTGTTAATGTTGGCAGTTGGCATAGTTACGATGGGCATATTTTTTGTCTAAATGTTGCCCAGTAGGTTCTAGTTGTACTTGCACGTGTGCCAGAAGTATCCCAGGTTTTGATTCGTAATTGGATTCCATTGGTTTCCACCTTGTGTAACTCTTGAATGATTGGTCTTCTTTGCACATTGATATGAGTGAGACTCCCTACTAACTTCCTACTCAATACATCAGCTACAATATTGGCCTTGCTTGGATGATATAAAATGGAGTAATCATAATCTTTTACAAATTCCATCCACCAACGTTGCCTCAGGTTTAAGTCTTTTTGTTCAAAAATATACTTCAACTTTGTGATTAGTGTAAATTCATAGGTCTCTCTATAAAGATAATACTACCAAATCTTCAATGCAAACACCACCGTGGCCATTTCTAAATCATGTAGGATACTTCTGCTCATGCTTCTTGAGTTTTCGTGATACATAAGCTATAATTTTGCCATGCTGCATCAGAACACATCCAAAGGCTATTGTGAAGACATCATAGTCAATTGTGTAGCTGCCACCATTCAAAGGTCATGCCAGCACTAGTGCTATGGTTGGACATTCTTTGAGTCATTGAAAGCTTGCTTCACACAGATCAAACCATACAAATTTTGTATTTTTTTTAGTTAACTTGATCAAAGGAGCTGAAATTCCAAAGAAATCATTTGCAAAATGGCGATAATACCTAGTTGAGCCCAAAAAGCTTTAATCATTGAGGTAGGTCTGGGCAATTTTAAATTACCTCTACTTTCATGAGATCTACACCGATACCTTTCTTAGAAACTACGTGTCCCAAAAGAGTCACATTGGATAACCAAAACCCACATTTGTAACATTTAGCATACAACTGATGTTCTCTGAGAATTTGCAAAACCATCCTAAGATGTTGCTCATGTTCTTTGTCACTATAGGAATACTCCAAAATATCATCAATGACCACGATTACAAATTGATCTAAGAAAGGTTAGAAAACTCTATTCATTAGGTCAATAAAAGCTATAGGAGCATTAATCAATCCAAAAGACATTACAAAAAAATTCATAATGATGATACCGAGTGCAAAAAATAGTTTTTGGAATGTCTTACTTTTGGATTTGTAACTGATGATAACCTAAAAGCAAATTAATCTTGGAAAAGCATTAGGTGCCTTGAAATTGATCACATAAGTCACCAGTCCTTGGTAATGGATATTTATTTTTTACTGTGACTTTTTTTTAATTGCATGTAATCACTACACAGCCTCAAAGTTCCATCCTTCTTTTTCACGAATGACATTGGAGCTCCCCATGGTGAAGTACTCGGCCAAATGAAACCTTTATCAACCAAGTCTTGCAATTGTACTTTCAATTCTTTCAACTTAGCTGGTGTCATCTGATAAGGTGGAATGGAAATGGGATTGGTGTTTAGAGTAATGTCAATATAGAACTCAATTTCTTGCTTTGGTGGCATCCCAAGTAGCTCTTCAGGAAAAACATCTAAGAATTCTGGAACCATTGATACATCTTCTGCCTCTTGTTTTAAATGTTTTGTGTCCCTGACATATGCTAGATAAGTCTCACATTCTTTCCTAATCATCTTTCTAGCACTCAATATAGAAATAAGGTTAACAAGAGCATCACTCCTATTTCCCTGAAGTAAAATGGGATCTTCATCTGGCATACAAAAACTAACCAGCTTATTGTGACAATCCATACATGCATGATGTGTTAATAACCAATCCATGCCTAGGATAACATCAAAATCAACCATATCTAATACAATCAAATCAACAAGTAAAACAATCCCATGCATATCAATTTCACAAGAAGGTAACATATCATAAGTAGTCAATGTCTAACCTAAAGGAATATATATACTAACAATTGTATACCAAAGGGAGTCGAGGTCTAGCAAGTCGTAAGGCAAGATAAGTGGAAATAAACGAGCAAGTTACTCTCAGATCAAATAACACATAAGCTTGAATAGAGTCAAATGGCAAAGTACTTGTAACCACTGCATTTGATGGCTGGGCATCCTACGTAGTTAAATCATAAACTCTCACGGTAACTGTATGCCCACTACCACGACCCTATTAGAAGGACTTTTACCTCCTCTCCCACCATACCCAAATGGTGGTGGTCTCACAAACACTACAGAAGGTGATAAAATATGTTTTTACACACCCGTGGCCTTATTACCACTAAGCAGAGCTGCTCGATATGGATAGTCTCTCATCATATGACCCATTTGACCACACCTTAAACAAGCTCTGGTTTCCCATCTATAAACCCCTAGATGCACTTTGCCAAAATTGCTGCATGGTCCCGATGTCTCTGGTCTAATTGGAGTAGGATAAGTAGAGCTAGATCCTCTAAGAGGCTAGTGACCCGTAGAAGTGACTCTTATTGGTTTCTTACTCTAACTGCTCTAACCTAGGGCTGTCAAGACCTAAATTTCTAGCAATGATCGACATGAATATCAATCTCCAATTAATAATCACTAGCCTTTAACCTATTTCTATTTTCCATTCCTACTCATACTTGTTTCAATATACCCTAATCATATTTACTCAAGTTCATTTAATAAGTTAAGAAATCATAAACTTACAAAAAAGAAAGGAAACTCATTGAAATATACACATACTTTTATAATATACAAGGACATTGCCCATTAAGGCACATGCTTGTTAAAACATCAGTTTCAAAGGGTTTCCAACAATTTCTAAAAAAAAAAACACCTATACAGACAACTAGCCAGCTTTAAGAGTCATTCTCCTACACTACCCCACATGTCTTCATAAGGGCAAGGGAAAACACAAGGTAGTTCAACCTATTAATTGTCAAGGAACCAAAAAATATAAGTTCAACTAACTATGCCTTTAGGGAATTCTATGGCCTTACTATTTATAGGTTTTCAAAAGATTAGCAAAATGTGCAGATGGATGATAAATCCCCTAAAGATCAAACCATCCCAAATCACAACCTCATATTCCTTATCATATTATTACAATAATTATCATTATTATTATAGCATCAATATATATATAATCACCAAATTGATTCATATTAGCTTATGAGTTAGCTCAATGAGGACTTATCGATGATTATATTGGAAATGGCTGGGACTATATGAAGTTAGGTCAAGAAAATGAGAGTTACCCTATAGAGAAGTGAGTTTGAGCTATTTGAATGTATAAATCTGGAGGTGTAAGCATGATTGCGATTGAAAATTGAGTAAAATCACAATTAGAATTATAGGTTAAATGGGAAGGTTTTGATTTTACTAAAAATGACTCAGTGCAAAAATGCAAGTTTGCTCGTCCAAAATTGCAAACTTTTGAGAAGTCCAAAGTATACACGCGATTGGAATCAAAAAATAGGGTAGAAACGTTTGATTTGAATCACAAGAAACTAGTTAATTTTTCAATTCAAATTGCAAGGCATAATGCAGGTTGGCTTCTATGAGCATAATCATGGGGTCAGTGTAAATATGGCTATTCGAATCATAAGCCCTGGAAATAAAGAAGATTAGCAGCCAAAATAGGGGAAACACTATCTAACTTCCACCAAATCATAAAAGTTCAATATACCATTGTTTTAGAAGCTTAAACAAGCATAACTTCAAGCTTTTCCAAGCATAGAACCATATTTATATCAACAATTCCAATCAAATTCAAACTAAGCCAAAAGACCACATAATATCCATTTTCTTGATCATAATCAACAATTCAAGGATTCACATCCAATTAATTATATTACAACTCACAAGAAATGTAAGAATCACTCACCTAAGTAGCTAAAACAAAGAAATCAATATAATCTACAAAGGCCCTTTGATGCGTTTCATGAATAAAAAGAAGAGCATGTTAGCCTTTTAAATTTTTTTTTAAGTTTTTCTTTCATCAAATAATCATATACTATTAGATTATGATTTCATTCCACAGAAACAATCTAAAAATAAAAGATTTAAGCACTGAAAATTTTTAAAATTCATATGGGTTCTTGAAGTGAATAGTGAAATAAACAGTAACGTTTTGATTCAAAAATTCATAACTTAATTATTCTTTATAAATCAACAAAATTTTGGCACTAAGTTGAATAAGAAGAAGAGAGGAATTAGCAACAAGAATATGAGAAATTAACATGAAGGAATGAAATGCTTATTTAGAGAGAGAGAGAGAGAGAAGTGTAAAGTGAAAGAGCTTCCAAGTTGAAGATGAAGTGTGTGTTGTATGAATGCAACTAGGGAAGGGCTAGGGAAGAAAAAAGGAACAAACTCTTTGGAGGGCAAAATGGAAAATTGGAGTCGATTCTCACTTTTGGCTTTTCTTTGGCAAATTTTTTCTTTTCCTATTTCCTCAATTTTGAGTCCAAATTTAACATATTCACTGATCGCCAGTAGCTAAGAAATTTTAACACAATTTAATTAAATTAATTACTTTTATAATGACTATAAGTTTAAATTTGCTGGGTACCTATAGCCCTAGTTTCAAACTTTCTGAAGTTTTATGAAAACTAAATCCTAAAAATACTAATTTTATTCTATAAGCATTCAAAATGGAAATTTCTAGTTTTTGAGGATTCTTAAAATTCATATAATTTATTTCTACTATATCTGAACACTTCATATCTTAGAATTTACAGTTTTGAAACTCTGAAAACTTTCAAATTCACTTTTTTGGATTCCTCCGAAAGGCTATTTTATTATTGAAATTAATTTTAGAAAAAATTCAGGATATTACAGAGGCCTTCAGTGAAAATTGTGCGTCATTTCTCTATGAAGGAGATGCACTAGAAGTTGAAGATGACTATTGTCTAGAATCTCTACTAATACCCTCATATCTTGATCTCTTTCTTGCATTGCTTTGGGCTTCTTTTCCTTCCTTCTTTCTATAAGTCTCACTTTTAATTCTAAAGCCCTATTGTAAACTTGTTCATAGGTGATCCCCTCGAAAACTTGAATGACATTGAAGTAATTATTATTAAGGCCATCAATAAATTTCCTAGCCTTGTCACTTTCAGTAGGGATCACATCCCTTGCAAACTGAGACAAGTAGAGAAATTGAGCAGCATACTCAGAAACTGATGATCATTTTTACTTAAGATCAATACACTTGTGTAATTTAGCATACCATTGTCCCTGAAGAAAGAATTGTTGTAGGAAAGCCATATGAAAGTTCTTCTAAGTGTCTGATATTTCCCTGGACAATATTCAGCTTTCCCAACCCCGAAACCAACTGTGGTTGATCCATCTAGCTAGAATCCAACCAATCTTACCATGACATTCTCCAAGCACTCAAGGACCCACCATAATCTATCAATCTAATCTAAAAATAAAAAAGGATCCAATAATGATCCAATGCTTGAATAATGGGGAGATTTGAGCTTTTGAAATTCTTGAAGGTAGTTTGAGAAATTCATAGGTGTTGGCCTGTAGGTTGTGAAGGGGTTGTCGTGCATGTGTTTTTGGCCCTTCCTATTGTCACTTTTGAAACCTTTGTTGGGTCAATTCATCTAAAAATTCATTTATAGCTATTTGCAAATTTATGGCCCAAGCTAAGGCATCAAAAGTAGAAGGACCTATTAAAGCTTCGAAAGTAGAAGGAGCAATTGTTTCAAGTTAAGAAGTTTCTAATTGTACTTCTTCACATGCAACTCTGTCTCAGCCTCTAGCCCTACTTCCCCCTACCTCAGGATAGTGGTAAGGATAATGATTCACAAGAAGCTCTTTCCAATGCTTTTTCATATTGGCATCCAATTTGAGGTAGAGATCTAGTCCAGGATGGCATGTCCCTATCATCAAATAGAAAGATTATTTTGAGCAATATTTAGATGTATATATATAAAAATAAAAAATTTAGGAATTGTGAAGATTTTTAATATATATTTTGGAGTGGGTATCAACATATTTTTATTCATATTTCATGTTCCCAGGCGTACTAACATGAACTCAGTATGTCTATCCCAATTCAGTTGGAGACTTCTAAATTATGCACCCAAACTCTAGACCATGCTCTAATACCCATTTTGCCATGGCCCAATTCTTGGCATGTAATCGACATAGAAAGTCACCTAAGGATGACCCCCTACATGCCTAAACCATGCAATAAAACCCTTGATGTTACACACTGTCCTATGTGGAGAGTGATTAGACAATTAAAACCTATGCAAGACAAGATGGAAAAGGAAAAAACAAAAACAAAACAAACAAAAACAACAACAGCAACATTGGCACATTTAAGAAAATGCTTTATCATAGTCCTAACAAAAATCCAACAAAATCTCCCATATTTCCAAACCCTAGGCCATAGGCCAATAGAACAACTGAGGCCTACACGACCTACTTATGACCTATACAACTAGACAAAATGCAACATAAAGGCCAAATACAACAATGTACACAATTTATTGAGCAGCATTCACATATATACATGGGACGACTTGACCTAACCAATTGCCAAAATATCACTATCAACATATATTTGTACTCCGCAAAAGTAGCCTACCCTATCAAGGAGTAGACTTAGGTCTAGATAGGTGAGGATAAGTGGCAGGAGTGGCCTCAGACTCCAAAAATATTAAAAATATATATATAATGAGTTTCTTAGAAACCCAATGAGTGAATAATTCTTCGGGGATCAATGGTTAATCACATCTATATTCAAACGCAAACCAGTATAAATATACTTACATATATATATATATATATTTGTTTATAAAACATCTTATAGATTGAAAATTATAGTTTCAAACCATTAAAATCCAAGACTCATAACTCTTCAAAGATAAGGATACCTTAAATAAATTGAAGAAGTCACATTCCATAAATATATCAAACACTAATTTAAATATGGTACGAGAGTTGAAACTAAACAGGAATATGTCCCAACACTTTAAAGTTTTCCTAAGCATGTAATTTTAAATATACTTATCATAAGGAAAAATGAAAATTATATAAAATATTTCTTACTTCACAATTAGACATGAATCAGAAAAATTCAAGATTTCAATATATATAATTGGGATCCAATGGCCAATTCTTACAAGAAGCCTTGCTTAATAGTGGTTAGTCATTATCATTCACCTTATTCCTCAAATTGTCATTATCCATTTATTCCTCCACCAGTTTTATTTCTCAGCTCAGTTCTATTCACAAGTGTATTTGGAGGTTCCATTGGAAAAAAAAATTTCAATCACTTTTTTCTTTTATATACTACCCAATTCAATAAAATAGCACATGGAACATAAAAAATCACTATAAATAATAAGTAATATCCAATATGAAAAAATGCATATAATAAATAACATAAAAAATCTGAATGTAACAATGTCAATAATAACAAGTAATGTAATATAACAATAATCAATCATTCCCTAAGCGTCGTGAGTATCAGCTGCCAATTGCTCCTCATCCTCATCAATGGTAGGGGTTAGAACTGAAGGAGCCTGAGAGGAATGCGGGGGTACGGCAGCATACTGGCCAATCATGGAACTAAACTACTACTTAAGTGCAGTCAACTCACTCATCACAAGAGAGACAACCTGTTGAGACTCCGACACCTGGGCCTCTAACAGTCTAATATGATCTTGCAACTGAGAGTTGCTCGAAGAGTCATGCTGGGTGGCAGATGTCTATGACCCAACACAGACCCACGACCCGAAGATGCATAGTGGGCCACCTCTGATCCAAAACCAAATGCCCTGCCTTTCTTATTTTTCCCACCAGTAGCCTAGAAAAATAAGAGGGACTCATCCACAATTGACCGTCCTGAGGCTGACTAGGATTGCTCCAGTAATCTCTCAAAAGAGGCCTGCATATGATTTTCAAAGCAGAAGAAAATTAACAAAGTT
>JANHAO010028198.1:0-10667 GCA_026873985.1 Saraca asoca
TAATCTCAAGTTGATTAGTTCCTTTGGCTGGTTGCTTTGTGTTTGTTGTGTTTGTGTTTTTGCATTACATGTAGTTGCATGTTAGCATAGTTTAGCTTAGAATTAGTTTAGCTTAATTTTTGCCAACCCTCCCCCTTAATTTAGCTCCTAATATCATTAATAACATCATCCTAAAATGGTCTTTGGGTTTGACCTGGGTTGCCTATGCTACAAATTAGTTTAGGTAACTCCAGTTTATAAATTTCTAATTTGACGGCTTGACAAACCGTGATCATTTGTCCGGACCAAAGGATCTGCTCAGATTTTTAAGACATACGATGTATGTAATTTCCTTCTTTCATTCCACTGTGTTGGATACATCAATTACCACTCTAAGTGATTAGACTTGTACATAATACCTTTTCAAGTGTGTGACATTCCATGGTCAAGGGAGAGGTTTCTTCTGTATGATTTCTAGGCGCTAGGCACCATTGAAGAGGTTTTCTTGCACTTTGAATGGTCTTCCTATGTGGCAACTAACTTCCCTTTATTTTGCACTTTTCATGATCCGTTTGCTCTTCACAGGACTAAGTCTCCATTTATGAAAGCTTTGCTCTTTACTCTTTTATTTGTGACTTTGGTAATCTTCACTTTGTAGCGTTCATTCCACAATTAAGTTATTTCTCTTGTCTCAACTAGCATGTCCAATTCTTCCTTTCTTCTTGTTTCATTTTTCTATTACTCATATCATTCCCTTCTCTCGGAACATTGTTCTTATTCAATTAGGAGCATAGCTTTGCTTCCATAGGTGAGTATGAAAAGGGTTTCACCATTGGCCGAATGCACAATGGTTCTGTACAACCACAGAATGCTTGGTAATTCTTCAACCCACCTCCCTTTTTCTTTGTCTAGTCTTTTGCATAGACCTTTTAGAATAATTTTGTTCGATAGCTTAGCTTGCATGTTTGACTAAGGGTGCTCAACAAAAGTGAATCTTTGTTTGATTTTGAACCTTCATTTCAAAGTATGTGAAATTTGTAGTTTCACATAAGATGTGCAAAAAGAAATATACCTTAGGCAAAAATCTTGGAAGTCACCGCTAGCAAATTACTTTCCATTATCTGATATAATTGTGGCTGAGAGACCTTACCTGAAAGGCATCATTAGCAAGCTTCTTATAACAAAACTCATAATTATAGAAATTTACCTACAAATGATGTCTTTTCAAATGAATTTTTGTATGTTATATAAGGTTATGGTTGCGAGAGGTTCTGCCTCTATCCATTTGATAAAGTAGTCGACTACCACCATCATATACTTTAACTAATAAGGAGCTTCTGGGAAAGGTCCTAGCAAGTCAATGCCCTACTGGCCAATGGCCAGGGAGTGAAGATGGACATCTGCTCGACGGCTAGCTATCTCTGAACTTTTGCACACTTCTAGCACTTTTCACAACTTTGCACTAGCTCCAAGACTTCCTGCTTTATTTTTTGCCAAAGATACCCCAACCGAATGGCCTTTAGCACAATTGTTGCCCCTATCATATAAGACCCACAAATGCCTATGTGAATTTCCCTCAAAACATAGTTGGCTTCATTTAATCATGAGCACTGCAGCAATGGAAGGGAGAAGTTCTTCTTATATAATTGTTCTCTTTCCATGAAAAAGTGTGCTACTCTTTGTTCGACCTTTTTAGCCTCCCTTTTATCTTCTAGCGGCTGCCCTCCTTCTAAGAACTATCACGCCCTAATCCTTAGCACGTGACCGACGTAGAAGATTATTGTTAGGAAACCTTCTATAAGCCTAACCATACTAGATGACATACTAAAGATGCACATTTACATCAATGCATAATCAACTATTCACAAGTCAATTTCTACCAGAAATCCAACAGAGTTTCTTCTATTTTTTTAGACACCTAGGCACAAGGCCTACATGACAACAAAAGGACTACATGTCCTGGACAACACCTGTATGACAAAATCAAGTTCATAGCAGCCCAAACAATACATAACTATACTTATTAGGCTTCATTCAAACAAAACATATGTGTACAACTACTAAGCCAACTGCCAAATTTTTACACCATCATTATACCTTAAATCTCCGTAGGATAAGTCCACTCAATCAATGAGTAGATCTAGAACCAGGATGAGGTGGAGGGGTTATGGGGGTATCCTCAAGCTTTGAAAATCATGGAAAAGGAGGAGTGAGTTTCATAAAAACTTAATGAATAGATAATCTTATAAAAGCAATATACATGTATATATTTATAACAAAAATAAATTGTGATATGCAGTTAACCATAGACTCAATTAAAATCTAAGGAAAATTCCTAATGGTAATCACAACAGCATAAATATCCCATCTGATATGCATGCTGAATATTTATATATTTGACAGCCTACCCTTATTTCTCCCCTAGTCAATACGCATGTCGAATATTTATATATTCGACAACCCATCCTTATTTCTCCCCCAGTCAATATGCATGCCGAATATTTGTATATATTCAACAGCTCACCCTTATTTCTCCACCAACAGACTAGTCACAAGTGCTATCAAATTACCAAGGGATTTCAAAAGATCTAGGACTTCAATTTATTTACCATTTGAAATAATATGCTAAAAGCAAATAAAGCATAATTTCACCATATCAAATAAATGTCTATGTTTGTATATATATACAACATACCATAAAGTCTTCAAAGAAAACTAGCATCCAAATCAAATCATTTAGCAAACTAAATCATTTAGCAAAACTAAAATATTCCATACAATAAAATTATTCCAAAAATGGGATTTATTAAGTAAGGAAGATTATCCACTCACCTTAAACACTCCTTAGAGGCTAAATCAACTAATTTAGAGAATAGAGTTATTCAACCTAGTTGAATATAATTGATGTTAAAATCAGTACCTAAGCTTAAATTTAAATTTCTCTAGCTAAGCACACCATTTAACATTAATATTAAACTTCAATAGCAACTAAACCTTTAAGACCAAATGGCCAAAATCACCTACTTGGGTTTGCAACTAAAACTCCAACCTTTTTGATATTGGTGTGCTAGTCCTTCAATAGAAGCTTTACTGAAGCAAAATAATGCAAAACAACAAGGAAAATTTCAACTTGCTTCAGTTTAGCTCAATAAGGGTTTTAGATAAACCATCTTGAAAACTTACTGTAAAGTTACTATAAAATAAATATTTTATTTTAGGATTACTCACCACTATCCAATGTGTAGATGAGGAGCTCGTCACCAGCCAGATCGTCGTCGATGTGCCCATGGCAGCTGCTGGTTAAGCTGCACTGCTAAGGAGAGAGGAAGAAATGCCGAGCTGTAACCAAGCTACCTGGCGAAGGAGGGACACCAAAAAAAAGGAAAAGAAAGCTGATAGTGGCTAGAGCACGCTCGACTAAAGAAGAGATGAAGCCAACGAACTATCATACAACAATGATATCGGAGAAGAAAGTCGAGCATGTGCATGCAAGGAAGAAGAAGATTGATGCCAGTGAAAAAGAAAAAATGTCGATCAGCTCACCGAACAAAAAGAAAGCTTATCAGAGATGACGAAGGTGGACGAAGGAGAAGAATGCCAGAGTGCAGAGGAAGTTTTGGGAGAGCTCGAGTGAGAAGAGAGAGAAGCCAACTGAGAAGATTTTATAATATAAGGCAAAATAGGGAAATTTACTTTTTAACCCCATTGACCCCACCATAACTTTAACGAGGTCCTCTGCAATAAGGAAAATTTTCATTTTGGCCTAACAAAATTATAAAATATTCACTTTAGTCCATAGGAAAATATATTTTATTTCCATTTTTCTTATTTTTTTATTTATTGAGGCATTATAAACTCTTTCCCCCAATAAAGAATTCATCCTTAAATTCTAGAAGTATTGTTATTAAGGGTAAAGGTTTAAATTAAAATGAAGGAAGGTTCATACCAGCAAATCACTCAAACAATTAAGGGTACTTATCCATCATCACTGATTCAAGTTCCCAAGTCATTTCTTCTTCTCCATGATTTCCCACAGGACCTTCATCGATGGATATTCTTTGGAATGGAGCTTTCTAACTTGTCAATCAACAAGAGTTATAGGGCACTCCTCAGAAGTGAGACGGTTATCCAGCTCAACTAGAATTTGAGGAAGGATGTGTGATGGATCCCAGATGTATTTCCTCAACATAGATACATGAAAGACAGGATGAATGTTTCCTAACTCTGTGTGTAGACTCAACTTGTAAGCTACAGCACCAATCCTCTTCTCAATGGAAAATGAACCTATATATTGAGGACTTAACTTTCCCTTTTTACTAAATCTTATTATTCCTTTCATAGATGATACCTTCAAAAACATCTGCTCACTCACTTGGAATTCTAAGTCCCTTCTCCTCTTATTAACGTAGGACTTTTGACAGCTTTGAGCTGTCAATAGCTTCTCTTGAATAATTTTCACCTTTTCATTTGCATCTAGCACTAAGTCTGGGCCACCAATAACTTTGCTTCCCCAGCTTCAAACTATCCAATTGGAGATCTACACTTTCTTCCATATAATGCTTCAAAAGGAGCCATCTGGATGGTAGAATAGTAGCTATTGTTATAAGCAAATTCAATCAAAGGTAAGTATCTCTCCCATCTACCTTCAAATTCTAGCACACAAGCCCAAAGCATGTTTTCTAAGACTTGAATGGTCCTTTTGAATTAGCCATCCATTTGGGGATGAAAAGCTATGCTGAAATGGAGTTGTGACCCTAAAGTCTCTTGGAAGGATCTTTAGAACCAAGCGGTGAACGGAGTACCTCGATTGGATATAATTGATAATAAAACTCCATGTAGAGACACGATCCTATCTAGGTATAACTAGGCATACTAAGAAGCTGAATAAGTAGTCTTCACTAGAAGAAAATGGACACTCTTAGTCCAATGATCCACAATCACCCAAATGGAATTATATCTTCCCTTTGAAATCTAAGGCAGCCTAGTAACCAAGCCCATAACACTTTCTCCCATTTCCACTCAGGAATCTTGATATTCTGATGCAAATCTATGAGCCTTTAGTGTTCATCTTTCACTTGTTGGCATGTGAGACATCTAGATTCAAATTCTACTATGTCTCATTTCATTCCTTCTCACTAATAGCCCATCCTGAGATCCTGATACATCTTATTGCTACCAAGATGCATGGCATAGGAAGATGAGTGAGCTATGTACACATGGCACAAATTAGAAACTTCAAGTACCCATGCGTGACCATGAAAAGTCAAAGCCCCTTTATCATTTCTTGACAAGCCAAATTTGGGCTCTTTCTCCATTTTATTCAACAATCTACTCAAGTTCATACTTGACCAGGTGCAATGATAAGTTAATCAATCAATGAAAACTGCACTTGCACATGAGCCAAAAATATCCCTGGTTCTGCTATTTGTAATTGAACTCCACCTATTTCTACTTCATGTAGCTCTTAAATTATCAGCCTCCTGTGCATCTCCATGTAAGCAAGACTTCTTACTGATTTCCTACTCAAGGCATCAGTTACCACATTGGCCTTACCTAGATGATACAAGATTGAGCAATCATAATCTTTTACTAATTTTATCCAGTGGCATTGTCTCAAGTTCAAGTCTTTCTACTCAAAGATATACTTCAAGCTCTTATGATCTGTGTAAATTTTGCATTTCTCACCATATAAGTAATGACACTAAATCTTTAAGGTAAGCACCACTACAACCATCTCCAGGTCATGGGTAGGATAGTTCTATTCATGCTTCTAGAGTTATCTTGATGCATAGGCTATGACTCTACCTTGTTGCATTAAAACACACCCAGGACCAATCCTAGAGGCATCACAATAAATGGTGTAGCTATCGCCACTGGTGGGTAAAGCCAACACTAGTGCCATAGTTAAACATTTCTTTAGTCACTGAAAACTTGCTTCACATGCATCTGACCACTCAAATTTGGTATTCTTCTAAGTCAGCCTAGTCAATGGAGCTAATATATAGGAGAAATCTTTTACAAAGCAGTGATAATATTTGACCAAACCTAAGAAACTATGAATTTCCATCACTGAAGTGGGTCTAGGCCAGTTTTAAACCACCTCAACTTTCTTGGGATCCACACTAACACCTTCCTTTAAAACCATATGTCTCGAAAAAGCTACACTTGTCAACCGGAACTCATATTTTGAAAATTTGGCATAGAACTGATGTTCCCTAAGAGTTTGCAACACCAACCTTAAAAGTTGTTCATAAGTCTGGTCATTAGGAAAGTATACCAGGATGTCATCAATGAATACAATCACGAATTGGTCCAAATAAGGTTTGAAAATCATATTCATTATATCTATGAAAGCTGCAAGGGCATTGGTCAGACCAAAAGACATCACCAGGAATTTATAATGGCCATACCCGATTCAGAAGGCAGTTTTTGGGATATCCTCCTGTCGATTTCATAGCTGATAGTAACCTGATCAAATATCAATCTTAGAGAAATACTAAGCACCTTGGAGTTGATCAAACAAATTATCAATTCTAGGTAAAGGATATTTATTCTTTAGTGTAACTTTATTCAATTGCCTGTAGTTAATGCATAGCCTTAAGGTCCCATCCTTTTTCTTTACAAACAACACCAGAGCTCCCCAAGGAAAAGTACTGGGACAAATAAAACCCTTATCCAATAACTCCTACAATTGCACCTTTAACTTTTTCAATTCAGTAGGTTCCATGCAATATGGGGGAATGGAAATAGGATCAGTCCCAGGGACAACATCAATGCAAAATTTGATTTCTCACTCTAGTGGCATTCCAGGTAATTCTTCCAAAAAAACATCTTCAAACTCCTGAACCACCGACATGCTTTCAATTTTTAGTTTTGTTGCTTTAATGTCCTTGATGAATGCTAAATAAGCTTCACATCCCTTTTTAATCATCTTATTGGCATGCAAGGTAGAAATTAGATTGACAGGGATATCACCCCTATCTCTCTGGAGTATAAGGACCTCTCTATCTAGTATTTGAAAGTTAACTAGCTTATTATGACAATCAACACATGCGTGATAAGTGGATAGCCAATCCATGTCTAAAATGACATCAAAATCCACCATATCTAATACAATCAAGTTAGCAGACAAAATTATTCCACACACATTAATCTCACAAGAAGGAATCATCTCACAGGCTGTCAATGTCTACCCTGAAAGAGTAGATGCCAATAGCTGAGACTCTAAAGGTAGTCAGGGTTTTACAAGTTGCATGGCCAGATAAGTTAACACAAAAGAATGTGTTATACTAGAACCAAACAAGGCATAAACTGAAATAGAGTCTACCATCAAGGTACCGTGACTACTGCATCTGAAGCTTGTACGCCCTGTCTCGTCAATGTGAATACTCTAGCAGTAGTCCTCTGACTACTACTATGGCCCCTACTAGCTGACCTATTACTCCTACCTTTAGTAGCAGGCCCAGATATTGAGGGCCTAGTGGATAGGGTACTACCTAATGTCCTTGTGGCCCTAACACCACTAAGTGAAGCAGACAACTGAGGACAGTCTTTCCTCAAATGACTCACCTAGCCACAGCTAAAGAAAGCTCCAATTGCCTATCTACAAATCCTTATATGCCTCCTTCCACAAGATTGGCACAACCCTGGTGCCTCATGCCTGGCTGAAACAAGTGGGCTAAAACCAGATCCCCCATAAAAAGGTTGGCTAGGAGCAGTGGCACCTAAAGATCTCCTAAATTGGGGTGTACTTGAAGCTGTTGATCCTTGTATTCCTACATCCCTATTAAAACTTTGGGTTCTAGATTTTTTCTGGAGCTCCCTTGAATTTCTTTATCTTGTCTTCTCTCTTTGAGCCTTACTTCTAATTCTATTGCCTTGTTGTACACTTCCTCATATGTGGTATCCTTGGAAAATGGTATAGCATTAAAATGTTTATCATCCAAGCCCCTAGCAAACCTCAAAGCTTTATCCCTTTCAGTAGGGATCAAATTTCTTGCAAACTAGGAGAGGTAGAGGAATTGGGCAGCATATTCAAAAATAGTTAATCCTCTTTGTCTGAAATTATAGAATTCTTGCATCTTTTCATATCACTATCCATCAAGGAAAAATTGCTCCATAAAGGCTATGTGAAACATTTCCTATGTGATATTTCCTCTATCTGCAGGCTTACTTTGTTCCTATTCTTGATACCATCTTTTTGCCAGTCCATCAAGCTGGAATTTCACCAGCTTCATTAACACTTCTTTAGGACATTCTATAATCTCCCATGACTGCTTAAATTGATCCAAAAATTCTATCGCATCCATAGATGACCCAGCTCCTGAATATCTTGGAGGTCCTATCTTTCTAAACCCACGCATATAATCTTCAAAACTTTTAGAAGATGATGATGCAAGAGGTGGAAAGGGTGGAGGCATATGAGTTTTTGTCCTCCTCTCCTGCTTTTATGTTTCTTGATAAGTCATTTTATTCATAAATTCCATCATCATGTTCTTAAAGTCTGTGAACCATGTTGGGGTGTCTAAAGAGGAACCATCTCTAGCTCTAAAGGTAGAAGGAGCTTCAAATTTAAATTAAGAACTCTTTGCATGCACCTCTTCTTATGCAGTGCTGCCTTGGCCTCTAGATCAACCCCAGCCCCAAGGTATCAACTAGGAAGGAGAGGGTTGTTGAAAAGCTTCTTCGGACGCTTCTTTAGTTCAACGTCTATGTGGGAGTCACATTCTAGGTGGCATTTTCCTATTATGAAACGAGAAGATTAGTTTAAGACAGGAATCAATATACACACTTATAGAATTGGGAATTTAGAAAATATGGAGATTATCAATATACATTCATGGTGTGGGAGTCAATATATCCTTATTCATGTGTTGTGCTCCTGAGCGCACTAGCATAAACTCAATATACCTATCCCAATTTGGTAGTTAGAGACCTCTACCATACACCTAAACCCCAGACTATGCTCTGATACCAACTTTGTCATGCCCCAATCCTCAGCACGTGACCAGCGTAGAAGATTACTGTTAGGAAATTAATGACAAAATATTTTACTCATTTAATTGTCCTCTCACTAAGTTTTTTAAGGTCCAAGCTAACTTATTTCAACTGTGTTATTACATATTCATGATGTTGTGTCAATTGAGATCATTATAGAAAATACTGCATTATTTGGCCTTTGTAGCAGTTTCTGTATTTTAGCTACAACATGAGCTACAATTATCCAATTAATGTGATTCTTATCTTGTAGCAAAAGATAATATATAGCTCTATAACTTTCATGAAGACCTCAAAGGCTGAATCTCATGATTGGATATCTGAAATTGGAGCTCAAGCTAAAACCAGAATGCTATCTCAATTCTATCTCAGGCAGCCCAGCCTTAGCATTCATCAAGTAATTTCTGGAGTTGTAGAAGTCCAAATGAGGTCAAATTAAGCCCAAATGGAAGTTAAAACACAAGGTTACAATTCTTATGAAGACTTCTAGACCTAAATATATCATTTTGGGTGTGCAAATTGAGCTGCAAAATAGAGGCAGAATACTGACGAGATAGGCCTCTGTAGAATTTAATTTTTAGGCCCCAAATGACATAAAACTTGGGCCTAATGAGTATTCCTTGCACCAGCTCCACACTCAATCAAATTTAAGTCAGTGAGTTAGTAAAAAAACTAGAGAAGCATACTGCAAAATGCACATTCACACAAAAGAAGTAGTAGCAGAAAATGGCAGCAAGTAAAAGAGACTACATCAACCCTTCATCATTGCTCCTACTCCACCAACCATCAACTAGCTCCTTTTTCTTGTTCAGCACTTTCAAAAAAAAGTATGAGAGAGTTTAGAGAAGAGGAGAGTGGCAAGTTATTCTCTTTTTTCTCTGCAATTTTCATGTCTTCCACTCATGGAAGGCTAAACACTTTGTAATCAGTCCAAGAGATTGACAACTTCATGATTAATGTTGAGATCTTACTCTTTCACTTTGCAACCCAATTGTTAGTCATTTCTTCTCCTTTCCTCTCTGTTTTGCTAAGAATTCTAAATTGAATGGCTTCATTTAATTTGGATGTTAATATGATTATTGCTTAATGATTACTTATAGAAGAGGATGGCAAGAACTAAGCAATGCATCAAGCTTTTGATGGGTTGTTTACTTGGCTGAATCCTGATTTCTTAGAATGGTTTTGCCTTAATTGGATGCTTAGTTTGTTTAACCTTAATTAACCAAACGCTAGGTGCTTATCTAGTAGAGGATTCATTAATCATTTCAAGGCTTCTTGCTATGATTTAAGGCTAGAAATAAGATTAATAATTTAATGAATATTTAGTGATCAAGGATAAATTAATCTCAAGTTTAGTTAATTTCCTTGGGTTGGTTATTTGTTTGCTCTTATTTATAGTTCTACCTTGCTGTTTGTTGTTAGAATAGCTGCTATCAATCCCCCCCTCCATTTTTATTTCTTAATCTGGTTGTTATTATTAGAATGATCTAAGGACTCGACCCGGTGTTACCTTATACTACAAGTAGTAGGGTAAATCAGTTATAAATCTTCTAATTTTGATTGATTTTGGCATCTATCAAGATTTTGGCACCATTGTCGAGGATCCATTCTAATTTTATCAATCTTATTAGGAGTATATTTAAGTACTAACCCCTTACTAACACTTTGTTCTTCATCTATTTCTATTGTTT
>JANHAO010028199.1:0-10668 GCA_026873985.1 Saraca asoca
TGGGAGTTTCCTTAGCCTAAGGGGTGAAGAAATTTTTGAAATTCTCAGCCCTTGGCTGCCCCTTAAGCCAAGGAAACCCAACACCTATATCATCTTGTCAGACGCTCAGGACAAAATCTTCGCAATGGAAAAGGACAAAGAAGACTTCGAACAGCCTCTACCCTTAAAAATGCCTGGCAAATCCAGAATCAATCGAGGAAAATTTTATGTGTACCACAACGAGTTCAGACACGCCACCTCAGAGTGTTGGGCACTACGCGATGCCATCGAAGACCTCATCAAGAGAGGACGCCTGCATGACTACATCGTACGGCCTTCCAAGCAGCAGCATAAATCCCACTACCAGAGGGCCGAACAAGAGCATTCCCCTACTATCAGGACAATATTTTAACTTCTATGAATTCTGTAAATTGTAGCAATACCTGAATTTGTGAACTAATACAAAGTCTCCTTTTGATAGGATAACGTACGTCACTTACGCGATGGCGACCTGTCACAAGTCTTGTGAAAAGCAAAAGCGTCCTAATTTATCACTTGATGTCTCCCTGGAACATGATCCGGAGACGAATTAATGGATTACCAGTTGAGCTGTGGGCTTGCTGAGGCGTGGAAATGCTTTAAAATAAACTTACTCAGATAGTTGAGTTGTGGGCTTGCTGACTGGCCAGTGTAGCAAATGGGCTCACTGAGGCGTGGAGACGCTTTAAAATAAACTTACCCAGATAGTTGAGCTGCGGGCTTGCTGACTGGCCAGCACGGCAGACGTGCTCGCTGGGACGTGGAGACGCTTTGAAGTAAACTCAACCAGCCAGTTGAGCTGCGGGCTTGCTGACTGGCCAGCGTAGTAGATGTGCTCGCTGAGGTGTGGAGACGCTTAAAAATGGCTCACCAGTTGAGCTTTGGGCTTGTTGAGGCATAGGGAACGCTACAAAATACACCCCTTGGGCACAAGATCACCCCGACCATAAGATCGGTCACCCCTTGGGCACAAGATCACCTTGGCCATGAGATCGACCACCCTTTGGGCATGAGATCGCCCCGACCACAAGATTGGTCACCCCTCGGGCACATGATCGCGAGATCGCCTCGGCTATAAGATCGGCCACCCAGCAAAGTCACAGCTCTCATGCGCGCTAATTTTGTCAAGAACAAGATCGCTCATTTATCTTCGCAGCTCTAATGCGATAAAGTAAAGTCACAGCTCTTATATACTCTACTCACTCACTATCTGATTCACAAGAACCCGAGTTAAGATACGGTTTGCTTATAAACAGTTGAATATGCATGTATCTAACTCTATTTTTCAGGGACATAAAAACCACCAAATCAATAGAAGCCACACGTGAAGTGGAAATGAAGGCGATTTTATTCACTAAAAGACCTCAGCGAGGCGCGATTACATCAGGAAGCTCTAAATACAAGACAGGGTGAAATACACCAGAAAACCCTAAAGCACGAGGATAGTTGAGGAACAAAAAAAAAAAAGAAGAAGAGGGGGAAGAAAAGAGGCCGGCCGTGGATGGCCACGTTTGAAGACAGCACGCCGATATTTTCTTTCAAATGCACAATCAGCGATGGTGCTGCACCTCATAAACTCTCGACCACGTGCACCTCCTAAAGGAAACCTCACCAGGACCTTTCAGGAGCTTGGCCGACTGAACAATTTCCCCACGACGGAGCCGGGAGGACGTAATCTAGGATCCATATAAGATCCTTCCATGTTACCAGAGAAGACAATTCTTCCGAGCCACATATGCAGCAGACCATACACATCTTAGTGGAGGACCGAAATTTCAAAGATGATTTGTTAGGATAATCCATGATTTATTGTAAGCCGAAGGGGAAAGGACCTCCTCCTTAAATAGAGTTGGGGACAGGTCATTGACACGTCCAGATTCATTCCCCTTTAACTACCCGTATTAATAACCTCGGAAAGGGCTCAAATTATCGGGAACGCTTTGAAAACAACAAGACATGGGGAAATGAAAAGACGATTCTAGAAAAAACACGCTCGAAAGGAAGTCAAAGGGTCTCCAAACTCCCAGCACGCTGCGCGAACTGAGAGTTGGGGGGCTTGTGTTGTATACTGAAAAAACGGCCTCACGAGGACGAGCCCACGAGGAAAACGAAAGTGAATCCTCGCAAGAAGTTCTCAAGAAGCCTCACCGAAAATAGCAGAAAGTGGTAACGGCAATGGTAATCACGAGTGTCAAATCCTGTCTCGCTCGCTAGACTATGGTTCGAAGGGCCACCCTCCGGCGACAGCATGACTAGGCAAGCAATGGGTTCAAGGATCGACCCAGTAATCGCTCTACTCGCACTCGCCCCCCCCAGCAACCCTCGTGGCTTTTCCAAACTGTGAAGCCCTCGCCTGAGACAGCAAAGTGTCTTGCCTGACACGATGACGGCTGTAAGCCTACATGTCAGCCTAAGAAAGCCTGCTTCACAGTCTACTGCCGGGATACGATCTTTTCACTGTCTTTCTCATTTATTTGATATAACACAACTGTAGCTGATAGTTAATGCCTGAAGCTCATCCTTCCTCTATAAATAGGATGACATTGTTAGAAAGGTGTGGTGTGAAAAAATCCCTCTGAAGTTGTAATAGAAAATTCTCTACCATGGACATAGGGTCCAGTAAACCTGGATTTAGCCGAACCACGTAAAATCTTACGCCTTCTCTCATATTTCTTCTCCCACTTACCCAGTCGTTCAACTTGGCACGCACACTAATCCAGAACAGGTCCGGGATCCCAAAAAATCTTCCGTTGGCCGAATGTTAGGATACTAGCCAAAATCTGACGTCAACAGATACAGAAATACGTACCAGTCCATAAAAGTTCAAATGGCCATTCTTTAATTAACCCAATCACTATTGCATTATCAGTATCATAAATTTTTTTTCATTATTATCACCATTACCAACATGCTATTTTGCTATTCTTTATCTCTGGATGTGCTGCTCTGCCTTTTTTTTTTTTCTTTTGGATTGAATTTCTTCCTTTCGTATTCTAATTCTTTGAATTTGGCTTCATTCTTTCTAGTCTCATGTTCCCTGTTCTATATCTTCTTTTTTGTAAAAATAAGAACAACATCACTTTTAGTGCTCTTCTGCAACTATTCAGCTACATAAAAATTTGTTTTTATTTGTGGAAGGCTTTATGGCCACGACACTCTATTTATTATTTTCATATTTAAATTTTACTGGCTCTGTTTTATTTTAACAAGGAAGAAAGCTTTTCATTTGGATGGAAAAATAGAAAAAAGGGAAAAATCACATCAAGTTAAAAGTTTAAATATTAAACTACTCATTTTGAAATTATGGGATATTTTTGCACATTAAATAAAATATAAGAGTATAATTTGTATTTTATAGTTTAATGAGTGACTTTTTTATTTGAAATTCTTAATTCGATTTTATGCAACCTATGCAATCATTTTTGCACTCAATGGAAGAAACCTCATTAAAGTAATTCAATGTCTTCTTCACGATATGATTTACAAATATAAATCATATGTGTTTAAATTATGCATGTCTATGACTAAAATTCTAGATATGAATGCCTCCACTATTGTGCCAACAAAGAATGACACGTTATTTGCATGAAAAGTATTTTTAGTTTAATCTTTTTTTTAAATATTTTAAAATAAACTCAAATTTAGTCTAATTTTATTTTTTGAGATTTTTTTTAACCTATGATCAATAAAAAATAATTTGGGTCAAGTGTTTTTCTTCTTTGCACAAATTTATTTATTTATTTTTAAATACAAATAAGTCGTAAACCCAATAGCTGAAGCACATTAAAAAATTAAAAAAATAAAGCATTATTTCAATGTAGTTGAGAGACACAATCTCATATAATCACTCTTATAACATAAGAATATCTTTGAAATTGAAACCTAGAAATTGATTTTCACTATTTAAATATTATATAAATAATAATTATACTAGATTATGATATATCAAATTAATTCTCTCCAAATTATTACAGCTTTTATATGTTAAATTATTAAAATTATCAATTAACTAAATAAAGTAACTTATTAAATATTATCAAAAATTAATTTTCACTATTTATACATTGTAAAAATAAACAAATAATTATGTTATTGTCATTAGTCATACTTCACCATTGCCATCTAAGAATTATCTATAAGTGAGATCACACTAATCATATCTAATTATTGTCATCAAAGAACTAATCACAAGTAAAGTGCCAATAACCATGCTCCACTATTATTATATAAGAACTAACCATAAGCACCCTCACTAATCATGTCTTATAAATGTCACCTAAGACTAATCACAAATATGATATTATTAATCATGTCTAACATGTTAAGAAATAACTAATCATATATTATTATTATTGTACTATGAGTGTTTTTCAATTGGCACAATAAAAAAAAAATCATGACATAAAAACATAAATTTCAGTAATCTTTTTTTTTCTTCTAATTTCCCTTATTCCTTAATTAATATTACCTTCTAAAAATAAATTTATACACGTATATAAGAAAGATGTCATCTAACCAAGCCTGTGTTTCTCACTTTAATTGCCAAGTTTGTTAGTCTTCTCCTTTTGCGACACTCATATACCTCTGCCTATTGCGATTGTTAAGACTTATTTACTCAAAAAATAATTGATTTTTAGTAACTTTTTATTTTTTCAATATTTTTAAATGAGTATTATCTTTTTTTTTTTTTTGGTTAACGAGAAATATGCTTCTATTTTCAAACTGCTTAGGTAAACACACTTCTTTCATAATGCTTTAAATTTTTTTAATATTTTATTTTTATATGTGCTGTAATACCTTTAGTTAATTATTTTTAATAATGTTTTCAGTTAAATATTTTTTACAATGCCTCTAATACAGCTTTTAATTAAATATTTTTTATTTTTCACAGTACTATATATATATTGCAAGTATTTTTTAATATGATATGCTTATTTGTTTAAGAAATTTCTAATTGCAATTAAATGTATACATTTAAGTCTAAAATTGCATATATGTGATAGAATATCAATAAAGGTTAGCAAATATATGCATTAGAGTAAACACTTACAAGTTATTTGGTTTGTAAAAAGTTCCACAAGAAATACAATTTTCTAAAAAAAATAGAAAATATTTAAATTATTTAGTTGGTCATTAACTCAAAAAATAGAGGAAGTTATATTTTCCAAGAAGTTCTACTTTCTACAAAGTATGAGAAGTTACTTACTCAGCCCCTTTGTAAGTTGTACTTCTTGTGCTTCTAATGAAACAAAATATAAAATTATCCTTATAAAATTTAAATAATGATAAGAGTATTCTTTTAAAAATTTCTACAAAAGAGCATAATTTTTCTGTAAAATATTTCATTCATTTTAATAATATTTCTTGGGAAGTATATAGTTGAATTAAATATCACATAAAAACTTATTTTCTAGAAAGTTTTACTTCCTTAATACTAACGAAACAACTTTTAGTACTTTCTGAGAAGTTCATACAGGAACTTACCTCCTAGAAAGTTCAACTTTCCACAGAAATTTACTTCTTATGTGAACCAAATAACTCCTTAGTTTGAGCTCTCACTAATTTAGTTTATATAAATTTAGTTCCAAAAAGAATAATAATATTAATTTAATTATTCAATTATACTAAATTAACTTCTATTGGTTTATTATTTAAAGAGAAAAAATACTCTTGCATCTTAAGGATGATTAAAAGAAATTATAGAGGCCTCTTATCTAATTTGAGATCTACACATTTTTTTAAAAAAAAATTAAAAGCACCATGCATAAATGTAAAACTAAAATTAGAGTAATGGAACTATTATTCAAATTATTTACAAACAAATTAGATTAAACTAACACTAAAATTTATTAAAGAATTAAAATGATACAATCTAAATTAGTGAAGGATAAAAAATGGTGTTTAGTTAACAAGTAATATAATGGATAATGCTTTCTTAATATTTTCATAAACTGTTTAAAATATTTAGCCAATCTTTCATCAAAAGTTGAAATTTTCAACAAAAATAGGAAAACCTTTCTAATACAACTTTATTTAAAAAAATATATATGTAAAATCGGTTAAAAATTGTAAATTTTTATAAAAAAAAATTATGACATATGTAAAAATAAAATCTTAAAAAAATTAAAAGCATTATAAAAATATATATTTAACTGCATGGTTTGCTATCCTTAGTTTCGGCCCAATACAAACAATCCACTTTTGAACTAATATATCGCATTATCATATATGTTTTTTGGCCTAACAAATTATATAGATGACTTATAAATTTATTTTAAACCATTACTAGATATGTAAATAGAACAAAATATATGAATAAAATAAAAAATATTATGTAATCATTTTTATACAAATTAATCCCTTTTCTTGCTTATCTATTTTAATTGTAGATCTAAGAACAGTTCAATCTAATAGGAGATACACTTTAGGCATTTTATCACTTGTGAGAATAAATGTCTTGAGACAATGTAAAAATTCAATGACAAGTGCTTGGTTACTTGCTATTGATATTGCTTCGTATAATAAGACAATCTAAACAAGTAGTTCATAAAAAAAATTAAATTTTAGATTTATTTAATGCATTTAATTAAAACACTTGAAATTTGGAGTTTAGAACTGTTGTGGGTATTTTTAGAGTTATATAAATGGGCTGGTAAAAGTTTAATGGATAAGTCTAGTTGATAAAGACTCAATTCATCTAGGATTGAGGTTGCTGGTGCAAGGCATCAAGTCGCCAAATGCGAACTCAGATCGCTGATCAACAAAGATCAAAGCAGCAACCTTAGGTCTTTAAGGATGAGGCCTAGCCCACAGCTCGAAGTATATTTTCCTAGCTATCAATCCAAAGAAATCTGTTTAGTTGTCTATTTTAATGGAAATCCGTTATTATCCATTATGTAATCAATTCATGATTCTTTTCCATTATTGAATTACATTTAAACTATAACACTCCAGCCACTATAAATGGGGATAAAATCATTGTACAAGGAGCAGGAAGATATACTATTGCTCAGCTAAAAATACAAAGAAATAAAACAATCGTGGATATAAGCATTGAGTTAGGCTAGACCATATTAAAAATTTCTGGTGTCATCTTATTATTCCTCTCTCTCTCTCTCTATCTTGTGATTTTAAACTTTCAATTTACAGTTTGGGGCTTTAGGCTTTAGTTGATCGGAATCACACGTCAACATTTTGGAACTAGAAAGAGGGCCCTAAACTACATTCTTGTTGATTTTCTATTCTATTGTGGTGGCTAGAGGAAGAACCACCAGGAGTTCAGACATTGTAATTGACTAGCCTAAGGGTCGCGTGGAATAGCAGTGGGATGTATTACTAATTAGAGGCCCAATTCTTCCTGCGACAGGCACTTCCATTGTCCTCACTATCAGTGCTGTCATTAGCGTGCTCCCATTGGCGCCTCGCTAGCCTGTTGCTTTTGTTCTTAGGGCTGATAGAGTGCAAGCATGGCATCAGCGTCAAGAAGCACTAGATAACACAATAAGAGAACTGGTTGATATGGTTAAGGCACTAGCTCAAGCTCAAGCCTAGGGTGCGCAAAGGTAGGTTGAGGTCGTTGCGCCCAGATAAGTACTCTAGCAGCCACGAGAAGAAGTGTTAGCTCCAATGGAGAGGCCAATTAAAAAAGTACCTCAACACGTTGATTTAGTTCACTCTTCTAACTTACGGTCCAAATCGGAGGTCCACCAAACTCATGAGGATTATATCGCACCTCACTCCATGGGCCTAAGGGTCCGAGTGAACCCAGATGGGGACAGATGCATGGAGGTCAGCCACAAGCATATTCGGGTCACAATATGGCCTAAGGATGATGATGGAGATAATCAGCAACATGGGAGTTTGCATCAGGTTGAAAGTTCATATAGGGCCAGTCATGGACATATTTCAGATAGATACTCTCCAGATCATAGGTATAGGAGAAGGCACAGAACCCCAGTTCATAGCTTTTATGACCAGGGAAGTATAAAGAGCCAGCGACCTTCTAGTCAATGATCTGAGGCATAGGACCTGATGGTAGGAGAGTTACTTTAGAGAGTACAACAATTAGAAGAATGCCCTCTAGCTTAGGATCGTCGAGATCATTATAAGGAAAGGACACCATTCACCAAGAAAATCGAGATAGAACCTCTTCCTCACAGGTTCAAGTTTCCCACTATCTCGTAATATAATGGGGATAATGACCCATATGACCACCTTGACATATTTAATGTGCAGATGAATCTTTAGATGACTAATTCTCTGGTCAAATGCCTTGTCTTCCCAGCCACTTTTTGAGATATACCTAAAAAATGGCTTAAGAGTCTCCCAACTTGTAGCATTGACAGTAGGGAAAAGTGCTAGAGGAGATTTATCAGCCAGTACAAGGCACTGAGAAGGCAACTCGCACTATCCTGCCACCTCGTAATGATCTTTCAACAAAAGAATGAATCATTGGAAGACTACAACACTAGGTTTTGACATAAGGTTAGTAACGTAAAGAATCCTTTAGATGAGAGTATCTTGATAGTGATCTCAATAGGACTTCACAAGGATGGAAAGTTGTATGAGAGCATATACAAGTCTCCAATGAGGGACCTAGGTGAGTTTTATAAGCGAGCTGCCAAAGAGATCAGGTGGGAGGAGACCTTTGGCCCTAAGGAGTTTAATTAGAAGGACGAGATGAGTAGCTCCAACCAAAATAAAAAGAGAAGCAATTGTGGGAACGACAAGGAGAGTTAGAAGGATAGCTCTGATAATCAGGCTGCAAAGAAGGCTAGGAATTAGCAACTTTAGCATGAAGGTCACCATGATCCCAACAGAACTTGAGATGACTTCACAACGGAGAGCTACCTTCAATCCAGAGGATAACAATCAACTACTTGTTGCAAACCTCAACTTCATAGAAAAGACAAGAAAAATAGTTCACCTCAAGATCGCTACCTATTAACAACGGGATGTGAGATACTACAACAGGAAAGTCTGAGTTCAAAACTACAAAATTGGTGATCTCATACCATGCCTTATTCTTCCTAGAGCTCGCAAGGCCAGTGATAGGACACTAGATTCGAATTGGGAGGGCTTATACATTATTAAGGAAGACTTGGGAAACAAAGCCTATCACTCAACAAATATGAATGGATCTAAAGTTCCATGAGCTTGGAATGCTGAACATCTGTGCCTATATTTTTAATAAATTTAAGCTCGCCCTTCTAAACTTGATTATACAGGAAGCGAGCTATTCTTAGGGTTAAAAAAGTCATGGTTGCTAGCTGGGGCCGATTCAAGTCGACTTGAGAGTTGTTGTTTGTGGCTTACTAAGCAATCATCTTGGTTCCAACCCAAAGTCATGGTTTGCTAGTTGAAACGCATTCATGTTAACCTACGTGTTATCGTTTACGACCTACTAGGCATTCAACTTGACTAATATTTACAAAGTCATGGTTTGCTAGCTATGGTCCCTTCATGTTAACCTATGTGTTATTGTTTATGACCTATTGGGCATTAAACTTGACTAATATTTAGTAAACCATGGTTTGGGAGTTAAGGCGTATTCATGTTAACCTTTGAATTATCGTTTGTAATTTACTGAGTATTCAACTTGACATTAAAGAATAAAGCAAGAAAACTATGAAAGAAGAAGTTCATTAAAAACCTCACTCAACAAGGTGAATGTACATAAGAAAATTCAAGAAATGAAACTCAAAATTACAAAAGAAGTTTACAGTAGTCACGACCTAGGAGGAAGGCTAGTCCTTATGAGCTGTATTTTGGTGGGTTAGAGGGTCGACATATAGGATGAGCAGGTCATCCGTCATTTGATCATTGGTAGCCATGACTTATGAGCTGCTCTCTTCTTAAGTTGTTCCACTAGCAACCTATATGCCCTGAGTAGGAGCCATTATTGCTGCGGCCTTTGCACCCTTAGTTGGAAGAGTTGCCTTCGTAGCTTTCTCAAAGTCCTTAATGGCCCTGTGAACATCCCTAGCCAAAAAGGGTTTTGTGTCACCTTATATAGCTCGCATAGCCTCATCGTTAAATCTGGAGACTGATTGACTATCCTCGATCTAATGGTCCAGTGAATAACAAGGCTTAGTCATTGACCGACTGTCGAACCAAGTTAAGATTAGAAATTTATAAACCAGAACTACCTAAACTATTTGTAGCATATGCAATACTGGGTCGAGCCCTTGAATCATTTTAGGATGATAATATCAATCAAATTAGGAGCTGAAAATGGGGGGGTTGGCAGAATCCAAACTAATAGAAACTACACTAAACTAACAGAAATTAAAACAAAGATAGACAAGCAACTAGCCAAGGGAATTAACTTGAGATTAATGCATCCTTGATCACTAAGTATTCATTCAATTGTTGATAATCATAACAAGGATTCCTAAAATGATTAATGAGTTTTATGCAAAACTCAGTCACAAGCAATCCATCAAAATCTTAATGCATTACTTAGTTTTTCTATCCTTTTCTACAAGTGATAATCAAGATCTTAAAAACCATATTAATATCTAAATTAAATGGAGATATTACAATAAAAACAGAGAGGAAAAAGAAAAGAAGTGACCAGCAATTGGATGCCAAAATGAAGGAACAAGATCTCCACATTAATCTTCAAGTGTCAACCCTTGGATGGTTACA
>JANHAO010028200.1:0-10666 GCA_026873985.1 Saraca asoca
TTGGGGTCAAGCTCATTTATCCATTAACCTGTTTTCAAGACGGTCCGTTTGATGGTTTTCTTCACAATTCCGAGGAGAACTCTATTAATTAGTCTCACTTTAACTTATATAAAATCCCCAAGTACATATCTTTGGGACTTATGTCAAAGAGCCTCAGGGGCCATGCCACTTGAGTCCTTTTGTGCAAGATATCACTCCTCTAGTTGCGACCATCCGCCTTTCTTTGTCATTATACATTTGGTTTTTGGGCAAGTTCAAGATGAGATTTGTTAATTGGCACTATTTGCAATCTTATTCTATGATTTTTCTACTCTTGATATATTTGCCTTGCTTTTACATTTTCATTGTATGCAAAATCTATATTCAATATTGTTCCTTCAGATGTTTCTACAATGAAATGTGATGCAATATTGCTTTTGGCCTTTTATATTTCCTTTTGAAATTGGAAAAAAAAATGAAAGGATCCACAACAATCTCTTAAATCATCGAAATCTATTGTGAGCACTGGTGATTTTTTATATTTCTCTCTCATAGACAATATTTTCATGTTTCAGCTTAAAATTAGCAATCCTCAATAATTCTTTATGCAAACACAACCAATTTGCTTATTAATCCTATGATTATTTTTGCCGAAATTCATTTAGATTATGGTTAAGTGCACCAAATTATGATGAAAGTATGAAAATGGCAAAAATGCACTCATTAAGCCTTTTATAATGCTAGGTCCTACAAGTAAATGTTAATAATGAAACGTTCACAACACCGACAATCAATCTCACATTCTAGCATAGGAGAAAGATAGTTAGTTAACCACCAAGATCACTTGTAAACTCTGTTTCATAAGCAACACATGGATGATCATGTGACTAGAAATATTGAGCACAAGATGCTCCATTATGAAAATAGACAACTCAGAGAAGAGCTTGAATTTATAAGAAATGAACTGTAACATAACCTAGATCAGCAATATCAATTACAACATTAGAATGAATACTATAAGTGACATGCCGATGATCAAAGGCCATTTTAAGACCATACTACAAAATACAAAAACGTGATGAAAATGCAAACCATCCATTTACTTAAGAAATAATAGTTATACATGTCCCACAAAACTTCAAAGCTCTAACAAATCTGGAATCATATGATGGCACTGCTGATCTCTAAGAGCATATTAAAGCTTTCTGCACTGCAATGCTCTTGTTTAGAACACTCAATAGAATTATGTGTAGAACATTCTTTATAACTCTAAAGAAAGCTAGCCTTTAATGATTCATAGGTTTAAGGCACAATTTTATAGGAAGATTTAAAGAGCTAGCCAACTAATTTCTTGCTCATTTTGCAACATCATGAGTGCATAAAGAACTAGTGCCTCACTAATTAATATCAAATAAGAAAAATATAAGCCTATAACTATCTCAATCGATTCAATTGGGCCCCCTTAGAAATCAAGGACTTGCAAAAAGGTGAAGTTGTGCATTCAGTATTAGTCGATCTATACTTTGAAGGTTTTTCCAAATCATTGGCCATCATTAATTAAACTACTGCCACAATCCACCAAGTTTATTAATGCTAAAGAAGTCAAATAAGCTAAATGATAGGCTGAAAAATTGGATGGCCGACCAAGAGATGACTAACTACGTGGGTTGAAACCAAGATTTAATACCTACATGCCACTGAACACGTCCATTAAGCAAATTATGGATGATGTAAAAGCTATAGAACTATCAAATTTCCCACTTGAAAGGAATAGAAAACCACCCCCATTGAGGAATAAGAAGTTTTACAAATATCATAGAGATTGGTCACATAATACAAATGAGTGTATAACCTTGAAAAATGAAATATAAGATTTAATTTGAAAAGGACATTTATAATAGTATAAAAGACCAATCAAATAGGGAATCAAAGACCTTATAAAGAGTGGAACAATTAACCACATCAGAGAATGATCTCATTCTCATTCTAAATCTCCTAATACAAGATAGAATAACAAATGAAAAGAAATAAGCCTGAAATACTTGGAGTAGTCGAAGTCATAGCAAGAGTTGTTTTGTTGGAAGTAGAATTTCCAACAACACCAAAAAAAGGTATTTAAGGTTGGTTATGGCAATAGAGAATAAAAATTCAAAAGCATTACCATAAAAAAGAGAGCTGATCATTTTATTTTTAGAGGATGATTACACTCCAGGCTTCGACAAGGAGTGTGATGACTCAATGGTTATCATAGTAATAATTCACAATTATTCTTTCAGATAGATCTTGGTAGATCAAGACAACTGAACATAGATCCTGTACAGTCATATAGCCACTAACCTTCATATCTCAAAAATTGACTTCAAACCCCATTAGGGTAATTTGATTGGATTCTTGAGCAAGCAAGTCCCAATTGAAGGGTCAATCAAATTAAGGGTCACAATAGGAACATGGCCTTTAATAACTAACATAGATATGGAATTCCAAGTTGTCAACACTTCTAATGCAGTGTATAATGCCATTCTTAGTTGAACTTTATTGAACCAAGTAAAGGCCATATTGTCCATACCTTACCTTCCCACGAAATTCCCTAAACAAAAGGGAATAAAACAAGTCAGAGCTAACCAATTGACGACTAGAAGATGTCATAAGAATAGCTTGGAAGGGCAAATCTCTGAAAGGAAAACAAAAGATAATGATGAGTCCTAAATGGGTGAATACAATAGGCAAACAATTGATGATTATAGAATAATAACAACAAAATTAATGAATTTTTGAGAACATAATAGAAAACGGAATCTAAAGCTTGAATTTGAAATAAAAGAAATAAGGATATTTAGAAAAAATGACGATCAAATAATCCAAATCATGAAAAACTTACGTATTGAATTTCCATCAAGACTGATTGAGCTACTGAAAAAATATTTCAAAGTTTTCACTTGGACTATGATGGATATGTATGGAATTAATCCAT
Source organism: Saraca asoca (assembly GCA_026873985.1). NCBI lineage: Eukaryota > Viridiplantae > Streptophyta > Magnoliopsida > Fabales > Fabaceae > Saraca > Saraca asoca. The sequence goes on from JANHAO010028200.1 coordinate 2,951, forward strand.
AGGTGAATTGCCACAAACTCGGTATAAATCCTTTGGTAAAGTTAGTGCAATAAAAGAAAATACAACATGGTCTCGAGAAATCAAAAGCCATAAAAAGAGAAGTTAATAAACTATTAAAAGTGAAGTTCATATAGGGAAGTTCCCTATACTACTTGGCTTTCAAATGTCATAAGGGTAAAAAGGCTAAAGGAAGTTGAAAGATGAGTGTCGATTTTACAGACTTAAACAAAGCCTATCCAAAGGATTTATACCCTTTATCGAACATTGATAATCTAGTTGATAAATCTTCTAACTATGTAGTTCTGTGTTTTTAGGATGCCTTCTTAAGCTATAATTAAATCCTTATGTGGGAAGAATATTAAGAAAAAATCACATTCATTACAGATGAGGATGTGTTTTGTTGCAAAGTTATGCCTTTTAGCCTTTAAATTGTCAAGGCAACATATCAACAAATGATGAATAAAGTCTTCAAGGAATAGATTACAAAAAACCTAGAAATTTATATGGATGATAAGTTAGTCAAATGTACTAACTTGTATGGACATCTCTTAGACTTAGAAGAAATTTTTAATGCCATGAAAGAGAATCAACCCCAATAAATGTGCCTCTGGGGTCATTATTGGAAAATTTTAGGATTTATGCTAACAAAAAGAGATATAGAGGTCAATCTAGTCAAATGCCAAGCAATTCTAGACATGAAAAGACCATTCAACTTGAAAGAAGTACCATGTCTTAATGGTTAGATTATGGGTCCTTCCTGCTTCATGTCAAGGTAATCCTTTCTATCCTGAAATGCTAATTTAAAAATTCCTACAAAGGATAGATAAAATATATGGGTAAAACATGTACTCAAGAAATATGGTGTAAATGCCATAGATCGACAAATAAATGCCTATAGTTCCATAAAATTTTAAAGAACATAAAAAAATTCAAATGGGACAATGCTTGTGAAGAGACATTATCCCAAATAAAAAATATTTGTTATCTCTACATATCTTGTTAAAACCAAAGGATGGAGAAACTTTATGCTTATACCGATTTGTGACTGATGAAGTAGTAGGATTAGTCTTGATCAAGGAAGAACTTGGTGACCAAAAATTTATTTATTATATTAGTAAAGCTCTGCACATACCAGGATTTCTGTACCAAAAGATTAAAAAGCTAGCCTTTGCTTTATTAGCATCCTCTAGAAAGTTAAAACCCTATTTCTAATCAAATCAGGTGGTTATTAGAACTGACCAAGCTATTAGAAAGGTCTTACAAAAATTAGATCTTACAGGAAGGTTGGTAGCCTGGTCGGTTGAATTATTAGAAAATTGATATATAAGCCAAAGAAAGCCTTAAAAGCCCAAGTCTTTGTAGACTTCATCATCAAACTAATAAAGACCGACCAAGGAAAACTATTAGTGAATGGACAACCATATGGATGGACTTTATACACTAATAGATTATTAAAAAAATCAAGAAGTGGAGCTAGGGTTCCTTAAAGGACCATAAGATATGATGATCGAATATGTCCTTAAGTTTGATTTTTGACCTATAAATGATCAAGTCGAATACAAAGCACCGATAGCTGGGTTAAAGTTAGCAAAAGAATTTGGACCCAAAGCAGTGAGGGCTAAAAGTGATTTTTAGCTCATGGTTAGTCAAGTAAACTAAACTTACTAGACTAAAGTCCCATGCCTAGTTAAATAAATGGAGAAAGTAAAAGCTTTGATATTAGAATTTGAAAATTTTCAAATGGAAAAAATCCTATGAAATGAAAATAACCAAGCAGATGTTTCACCCAAGTTGGCAAGTGCAAAGGCTATAACCAACAATCGATCTGTTATTCAAAGAACCATTAGTCAACCCACCATTAAGAAAATTGAAATAATGTAGATAGATCAACTAGAATCTTGTATGGATCACATAATAGCTTATCTTAAAAACTAATTGCTCCCAAAAGATCAAAAGGCAGCTGAAAAAAATAAGGAAATATGATGCCCCATTTTACATGGAAAATAATCAATTGTATAAGAAAGGCTTCTTATTGCCATTATTGCAATGTTTACATATTGTTGATGCTGGCTATATGTTAAAAGAGCTAGATCAAGGGATATGTGGAAGCCATGTGGCTAGAACAAGCCTAGCTTAAAAAACCTTGCACTTAAGATATTACTAGTCAATCATGAAAAAAGATTCCCTAAAGCCAGTAAAAAGGTGCAATTAATGTCAAGGGCATGCAAACATTCCTTAGAAAGTACCAACTAGACAAAATATAACCAAGTGCCCTCAACATTTGGCCAATGGGGGTGGATTTCTTAGCACCAGTTCCCATAGCACAGAGGCAATTTAATTTTTTAATAGTTATTGTTAATTATTTTATTAGATGGATTGAAGCAAAACCTTTGGCTATGATTACTACCCATAATTCCTAGAAATTCATTTAGAAATCTATTCTATACAGATACGGTGTGTCTTATGTGCTGGTGATGGATAATAGTGCATAATTTACAAGTGAAAGCTTTAAAAAGTTTTGTCAAGACCTTGAGAAAATATAAAAGTTTGCTTTAGTCGGACATCCATAAATAAATGTTCAAGAAGAGTTAGCTAATAGAATATTATTGGAAAGATTGAGGAAATGCTTGGATTAATCAAAATGTTTGTGGGTTAATAAGTTAGTGTTCTTTGGTCATATAAAATGACTGTTCAAACAACGACAAAGGAAACACCTTTTCACCTAGTGTATGGTTAGGGAGCACTTATCCTAGTGGAAGTTGGTTTAGTGACCAACATAAAGGAAAAATTTGATGAAAAGATAAGTAATGAGTTTTTTTTAGAAAACTTGCACATGCTTGATGAAGAAAAGGCAATGGCATATGTCCAGGCAATCGCTTATAAGCAAATATTGGTAAAACATCATGACAAGCAAGTAAAATCAGGAATATTTGAGCATGGCACTTTGGTATTGCAAAAAGTGGATGAATCAACAAAATAAATAAAAGATGGAAAGCTCACAAAAAATTGGGAAGGCCCATACCAGTTAGTTGACAATCTTGGAAATGGGACCTATTGTCTAGAAACTATATAGGGAAAGAAACTTCCTAAAACATGGAACGCTACACATGTACAAGAATATCATGTACAAATAACCATATGAAGGGATATGATCAGTCAATCATGGATTAGGAAAACTAATATTAGGATTTTTCCCACATTGATTGGTCTTGTACTTTGACTTTGAAATTTTGCCCCTATGGTGGATGAATAAAATGAGTTATTTTGTCTTAAAGGTCACCAACCTAATGATCTATCATTTAAAGCATCACTTCAATTATACTTAAAGGTCACCGACCTAATAATCCATCATTTCAAGCACTGCTTCAATTATACTTAAAAGTCACCAACCTAATTGTTTGTTATTTGAAACACTGCTTCAATTATACTTAAAAAGTCACTGACTTAATGATTTATCATTTGAAGCACCACTTTAAGTATATTTAAAGGTCATTGACCAAGCGATCTATCATTTAGAGCATTGCTTTAATAATATTTAAAGGTCACCAACCTATTAATCCAACTAACAATCACTAACCTAATAGTGTTGTAAAAAATATTAAAGCCTATACCTTTGTTGTACATTCATTGATCTTATGATCAAATGACCAGAATATTAATTTCTTACTTTTTGAAAGAATTATGTGGATGATGAAAACAAACTAATATTACTCCAATCATTCATAAATCATAACAAAATATTAAACATCTAAAAATACTGATCGATCGAAATAGTTTCAAAAAAGTCATCAGAAGATGATACAATGCATGACAGAGCTATTCTACAATGAATTTGTTTAGGTTCTCTTAGTTAGCATCCCATTGTTGATCCTTTTCTAACTCTGTGTCCTCTAGAGCTAAATCTTTAACATCTTTATCCAGATCTAAGTAAGTCAGATGAAGGTTTTTGTATAAATATTTTACTTAATCTATTGTAAGATTGAAGTTGATATTGATAGAGTTTACAACTAACTTCTCCCACTTGATCGTGGGATTCTCAACAATGATTTTCTTGGCTTCTAACTACATAGCTTGTTCTTGGCACTTTAGTTGTTCCTGGTTAGCTTTCTTTTTCCATTTTTCATGGTTATGTTCCATTGCATTAAAATCAGCCTTAATTTTTTCAAAAGTTGATTTCTTATTTGGCTTCCTTGGAAGCGTTAAAGATAGCAAGTTCAAGGGATTTAATTTTTTTTTCATTCAACTCCTGTAAGGCTTTGTCTTTTTTAGCAATAGACCTCTTCATATCTTTAGTAGTAGCTTTCTAATTTTCTAATTCTTTGCTGAGCCAATCAAAAGTAGATCCATTTTTTCCCTTATTATCCAAATAGAACTTCTCATATTTACATATTTCATTGTGGGCCATCAAAAGGCATAAATTTAAGTGAATGGGTCACCATATGATGAGAAAAACTGATCAACCCATGATTTTGAAGTTCTTTTCCAAAGTCAGCTACATCTTTCGGGAAAAAATTGACCATGATCAAATCCCACAAAGTTAATGTCCCGCTAAAATAAACTATTGAAAAAATGGATACTTGAGCCTTTTGCTCTTTCTTTGGGACTAGTAGGATGGACTTCTTTACTTAACCAACAAGTTGGCATCGGATGATTCATTAGGTTATCAAAAGGTGTCCTTGTATTTCCAATAAAAGGAACTAAAAAAGTTAGGGGAACTCTGGAATTTCCTGGGTTGGTTGGGTTAATCTATTGCAAAATAGCTGGATTCAATTAAGGAACTTTAGGGTTGGAAGAACAAGGGTTCTTATTCTTATCTCAAGGAGAAATTTTTTTAGGAACAATTTCTTTTTTGACCAATATTCTATGATCTCTCACTAGAGGTCCTAGATTGATCCTTTGGGGTAGATCGACCTTATTGCTTACTTTTATAAGAAGACTTTTGAGTGGAAGAAGGGGTGAATTTCTTGTTCAGCTTCCTTCTCTCTTCTAGCTTTGACATATTTTTTCCTTCGAGAAAAACTTCTACACAAAAACAAGATTGATAAAGAACACAAAAATATTATAGTAGAGAAAATAAAAGGATATCACATGATACAAATTTAAAACTTTCTAAACATTCCAAGGGCTTAGCTTTAATAGGATGTCAATAACAAGCCAATCTTTCTTGGAATAGTATGATGTTCTTTTACAAGGAAGGGAGTGATTAACTAAGACCAAACAATTGGATATAATAGCCTTCTTTTATAGCTCAACTAACACGGGTGAAATTTGCCATCCTTTAGGCATACTTTGAAGAAAGAATCCTTCTACCCCTTTACACTAGACAACATACAAGTAAAAATGTGGTGACCATTCCATTGTGTAACATATACCTAACCACCATTCTTTTTTTATAAAATGCTTAAAAAAAAATAGAGGAAGCACTCTGCTGAAGGTATCAAACCTAATTCTAAACACATGAACTTGAAGCATACGAGAAAAATGCATCCATTATAAGTTAGTTGTGAATGTGCGATATTAAGTAAATGGTGGATAGCCTACTACAACAGAGTAAAAGGAGGCTTAACACCTATTCTTTCTATAAAAGCTTTATAAAACATGAAGAAATCATTGGTATCAAAACTATAGCATCGTTCATTTTCTTAAGCAAGTTCAAAAGACATAGATGATTGCTCAAACAAAGGAGATTTGTAAGATGTCTTCAATATTTCTATTCATTTGGTTAAGAGCCATGTCTAGGAAATTCTAGTCAATGGACTTCAACATTAACCCAATTGATCTCCTTTATTGATCCATTTGTACGAAAGGTGATGTCATTCATATTTTGATCTCGTGAATTACTCCATAAAGGATGTTATATGTGAAGTTTGGTTTGTCCGAGATGGACCTGTGAGAAGCCCAAGAACGGCAAAGGACTAGCTTGAAGAGTGCTCAAATCACTATGCCATCAGTTTACATCGTGAAGTGACCTCCTCAGCTCGAGCTCATACATATAGAGCGAGTTTAACCTTGACTTCCCCATCCTGAAGGCAGGTGCGTCCCAGACTGAACGATCTAGCTAGCTAGATGTAACTAGCTACCTGGGAGCTCGCCAGACCAAAGACCCATTCACACTTCGCCCAGCAAACACGCCAAGCCCACCATGCTAAAGACAATCTGCAATAGCCAAATAACAGGATTCTGTCTGTTTATTTTGTCTTGTATATTAAATGTTAATGTAATAGATTTACTACATATGAAATTACTATTGTAACCTCCTCTCCTCTATAAATATAAGGAAGGAGCCTTCTTCTGTGTTTGTGTTTGGATGTAGGTAGAAACTCTGCCAATTGAAAGAGAGAACTGGTATATGCTGAAATGTTGAGAGGAAGAAAACCTATATGCTGAGATCTTTGTAGAAATGCTTTTACAATAATACATTACTGTGGACATAGGGTCTGGTTCTATCTAGATTTGGCCGAGTCACGTTAAAAATCTTCTATCTTCTTGTTGCTCTTCCCTTCTTCTTTGTACGTTCTACTAATTTGTTGTGTTTGAACTAGTTACTACTTAAGATCCTAAAAGAATCCCCCCGTTGGCCGGAGTTTAGCTCAATACCAAAATCTGACATCAATATTTTGGCACTATTTGTTGGGATCTCACCTATTTTAGTTCATTGATAACATAATATTTGACATATTTATTTATCCTCATACTTAGCATTTTAAGGTCTAAAATGACATGTTTCCAGCTATGTTAGTGTGTTTTTATGATTCTATGTCAATTGGTTCATTAGAAGAATTTCTGCATAATTAGCCATTTTTGAGCAGTTTCTGTATTATGAGCATATCTTGAACTATACTTGTCCAGTTGATGTAATTCTTATCTTACAGGAAAGCTAAGAGATAGACTACAACTTTCATAAATGCTACAAGAGCTGAATCACACGATTGGCTATCCAAAATTGGAGCTCAATCTGATATCAAAAAACTACCTTAGCACTATCTTGGGTAGCCGACCTTCATGCATTCACCAGACCATAACTTAAGCTATAGAGGTCCAAATGAGGTGAAACTAAGCCCAAATGGCAGATAACACATAAAGACACATTTCATATGAAGACCTCCCATGCTGAATGAATCATTTTGGATGTCAAAATTAGGCTACAATAGAGAGGTAGATCTACTATAAAATGGACCCTGTAAAATTGAGTTTTTAAGGCCCCAATTGACATGCACTTGAGCCCAAGAGTCCATCACTTTGTCTAGCCCACATCTAACTAGCTAGAGACCTCAAAAGAAGAAGAAAAAGTGGGAATGCAATTTGCAAAGGAGCCAGAACATGCAATGGCAGAGGCTGCCCTCCAGTCTAGCCATCATTGCCTACTCCCTACTAAGTATTCAGCCTTCCTTTCTTTTACTTAGGTAGAACCATTTGTTTAGAGAGTTTTCTTGCTTAGTTTTGTTGTGTATTTTTGGAGGTGGAGAGCAAGCTTTTGCTCTCCCTCTTTTCTTCTATTTTCTTTGTATTTTCAGCCTCCATGGAAGGTTAGTTTCTGTAACCAGTCCAAAGGGCTGCAAAATGAAGAGGTTTTGTTCTTTCATTCTATATTTAATTGTTGACCATTTATTTCCTATTTTCTCTCTATTTTTCCTTGAATATCTGAGTTTAATGGCTTCATTTAATTTAGATATTATATGATTATTGCTTAATGATCTACATTAGGAAGAGGATAGG
>JANHAO010028201.1:0-10664 GCA_026873985.1 Saraca asoca
TACAAGCTACAATTGTGTCATATCAAATAAATGGGTACAGGTGATGAAAAGACTCCTTTCAACTTGTAGACTTGCGGAAGCAGGTGTAGGCCAACATATAGCCGTAACTGCATCAGGTAAGACGTCATGTTGTCCCAAGCGAAGTCTTTAAAGGTCTGGAGTAGTCGTGAGATCACGAGTACAACGGTCGCGGGGCCGATCTTCAAACCTTCTGCCTGCCGAGTCGCACTGTCGCCGAGGGATAGGCGCTCGCGGTTTCCATCGTCATCTACGATGCGGTACCTTGAGACTCCCTCTCGAGGATTCATCATTGTTACCCCCCGCGGACTCGTTCTCGTGGAGTCGCATTTTTCAGTATATAACACAATGTAATCAATATCTTCAATGCCCAACTGCACCAAAAAAGTCTTGCTAATCTTCCTACTCCCTCCCTCCCGACATTAATTGAAAGTAGTTAAATTTGTTCAATCAACGGCTATAGGTTATGCGATTTCCCCCTCACCAATAGAAACAATTGTTCCACTTGCCCCTCCAACTCTAAGAGCAACTATTGTTGAAGATTGCGCCACCACCTCCCAAAAATTCAAGCAAAGAATAAGCACATTTAGATGTCATTAAGAAAACAACAAAGAAGCATAAAATCATATAAATAACATTAATTTTTAAAAAAAAAAAAGTAGCAAATGACCAAAATGAAATTTTGCTCTATTTCTTCACATTTGTTAAGTTCCTCTTCATCTTTAATGTCATAGACGTCAAACTTTTAGGACTTCAACCAATTTTAAGTGGAAATAAGGGCATCAGTCATATTTAGAGTAAGAAACCTTCTAAATACATCTAGTACTGAATCTTTGGTGCTAAATACTAATTTTAAGGCCACAGTTGACATCGAGTCAACCAACACATCTCTAATTATTTTTGAAAGGATATTCAATCTTGAGGCATTAAGCATCCATTAAGTCAAAATATCAAAGTTATCATCTTCATCTGCAAAAGTTTTGTTGAGAAAGCTCTCCAACTCATTATTTACCTCAGTGGTGTCCTTCTTCTTCAAGTGGGGACTAAAGGCAACACTCCTAACCTTACATGCATGGCTTTCAATTGTAGCTTGAGTAAGCTATGACTCCTTCATTGAATGAGTACTTGTAGATGCACTAGATTGCCTACACTCATTGTTGTACCACTCATACTACTCACCAAATCATCTTTAACTCTCTTAACCATTGTTTATGCCACATCTTCTCTATAAATTTCTTCAAATGACCATATAACATAAACCAATTTATATGTAGGGTATAGAACATTTGCAGTGAATAGAAGAAGATTCATGTTCTCAATGTTTCCCCAATACTTCTCATAATTGATTTTCATGTTAATTGCCATCGCATATAAGACCAATTCACATATCTCACTATCACTCCATTTCCTAATCTCACTTTGTTCTAAAGATAAATGAGTGCGTGCAAAATTTGAAGTGATATACAATGAACCTGAAAATTACAAAGTGACATCTTAAAAGATTTTAAGGAAATTTATGAAAGCCTTAGTATTATTCCAATCAAAAGTAGTTGGTGGGTTTATTCTCTTAGAATCTTCCATGAAATAAACGAAGTAATTAGTATCATCATCCTCCAAGCTCTCAAAGGCCTTTTTGATACTTCTCAATTGCCTTTAACATCTTAAAGGTGGAGTTTTACCTTATGGGCACATCAAGACATATAAATAATTTGTGAGTGATGTGATCTTCCTTAGTGACTAGTTTGAACTTAACTAACCTAGAGGAAGAGACCCTCACATACCTCATTGCATTTCTAATTACTGAGATTGAGATGTGGAAATCTTTCAACCCTTCACTTACCACTAGGTTTAGGATGTGGGCATAACATCTTATATGCAATATCTCACCATCCAAGACCAACCCCTTCCAATTCTTAACTTCTTTCTTCAAATATACAATGACCCCATCATTGGAGCTAGCATTGTACAATGACAATGAACAACTTCTTTATACTCCACTCAATCATGTAAGATTCAACTTCTTGTCCAGTGGTTTCCCTTTGTGGTTTGGAATTAAACAAAAATTAATTAACCTCTTTTATAACTTCCAATTATTGTATATGACGTGAATTGTCAATGTCATATAATTCAAATTTTGCACAATGGTCTAGAAATCAATGGTAATGCTTGCATTAACACAATAAGACTTCAACATGACTTTTAACATCACATTATCACAATTAGTGGTATAATTTTCAAATGATCTGGAATTAATTCTATAGATTGTCTTTGATTTTATTATTCTTTGTAGCATGTTTCATTAAATTGTTAGAGGTGTTTCAAAATGAATAATAGCACCAAACTACGATTGAATTGAAGGATACATAGAACAATTTTTTGTTTCAATTGGAGGGATAACAAAAATGTTTAGATCTAATAGGTCTTGTTCGAACTGATGGATATTTATCTAATAAGTCAGACCCAAATCAAACTCACTATTTAATAGTTTGGATTTTGAGTTTAACCATTAAATATCCAATTAATCTCAAATCTCTCTTAGATATCACCTTAAACCTGTTTAGATAATATACTTTATAATATGCCAATCATTATAAATAAAAAAATTTATATTTTTCTTTTTTGATATGAAAAAATCCATAATTATATTTTTTAATTCAAAATAAGTCATCATCTGATCTTCAAGTCAGTCTTATCAGTCTTTAATGAGTCTGGTTCTCTAACAAGTTTAGAATGACATGTCCCAAGTGAATCCTAGTTGAGTCAAATCTTTCTGGACTCCATCCATTATCATATCTAATTATTAATTTTTGTCTTGTAAAAGATGTCAAATTTTAAATTATTCTTCTTATCAAAACTAATTTTCAAATAATTTTATCAAATATAAAAGGGATTAACCTATAGTACATTTTTTTTAAAATTAATTATTTGTAATTAATTATGTTCAAAAACAATTTTACAGTGATTATACGAACATTTCTTCAGGAGAAAAACATAATCAAATAAGTGTATGATAATTGATTCTACGTCATAAAAAATCAATATCTAGCATACATTAAAAATATGGACAATACTTTCCTTCTTAGAATTGATTCTAGGCTATGCAAGATAGGAAAATTTGTTACCATTGAAAATCTCCGGTGATTATTATATTTTGATAACTCAAAAAATTAGTTTATTAATTTTAGCATTTATTTAATAATGATATCAAAATATCTAATTTGTCAAAATATAATAATCAGTACTACGATAGCACTAGAATTTTTTCTCTAACATCAATATCAAACATGTGATTATTTATTGATTTTTGAAAAATAAATTATAAATATTTTATTTTATTTTATTTTTGAAAACATTATCTGATAATTGATTTTAGATTAAATTAAACTTTATATTCTTATAATTTGTTTCAATTTGTAATTTTATTTTTATAATTTTTTATTGTAATTAGATTATTAGAATTTAACTTCACTTATAATTAACTCTATATTATAAAAGAAAATTAAAATTTTCAACTACAATTATCCGATATAATAAATATCTATTGATTTGTCCTGTTATGTTATGAAATTGAAACAAAGAAAATACAATCCCAATTACAAAAATTACTAAAATACTAAAAAAATCATAATTTCAATCATGTATATTTTTAATTTTAGTAGATTTAATTTCATTCTATTTGTTTAAATATTTTCTTTAAATTAAAATGATTTGTTATTCTAATAAATAATTTTTCGTTATTATGTCACGATATAAACTATATAAATATGCAAATGTTAACTATGCAAGATCATAGTTGCACATGAAAATTTATAAATTAATATTTATAGGGATTTAATTATAAATGAAAATAAATTCTAAGGAGCTATTTATAAGAAGAAGAAAAAGTACAATGGTGAAATTATGTATTGGAACAAACTATTGGACATAAAAGTTTAATATGACCTTAATTTTTGAAAAACTTTTATGTTTAAAAATAATTATTATAAGAAAAAACTACTTTGAATTTTAAGATTGTGAAAAACTTTTAAAAAATGATAAAATATAATAAAACAATAGCTTAATCAAATAAAAATTAAGATTAATTCTAAAATTCACAATTATGATACCAAAAAGCACATATCAATTAAAATTTCCTTATATATTTATGTGATTTAATTCATTTATCTTGACATGTGGCCATTGGAATCTAGCTCCAAAAGGTGATGGTTATTGACAAGTTGAATTTTATTTTATTATAATTATTATTTTATTAATGATTGTCAAATTCATTAGGAATAAATTACTAAACTTTTAAATTTGTAATCTTGATGAATTCAAGTCATATCCTAAAGATTGATCGGCTGATTTATGATCTTTATATATTAAAAGCAATATAATTAAATAAAATGGAATTTTATATTTAAATTTAAAATATAAAATAAAAAATAGAATTTATATTATAAAGGAAAATTTTAATTTGAAAAACTTCAAGAAAAATTCATACTTTCAATTTACAAAATGATCACCGACATCTAAATATTATTCCCTTTTCAATTATTTAGCCAAGAATTACCTAAACACTGGAATAATCATTATCTTTCTTCTTTAATTTCATTAATACAAATCCAACACCAAAATTAAATTCTTATTACTAATTGACTTAATATCACGCATTCCTATTCAAATTAATAATATCATTATAAACAATAAGATACTAACACCGGATAACAATTATACACTAGTGCAAATTATTTAATCTATCATATGTTTCCCTTAGGTATTGAATAAAAACTAAGATTATAATTATTAACACCTAATCATTACATATACTGAATTTTTAGAACAATTACGAATTATAAAGTTTTAGTTAGTAATAATTACAACAGATAATTAACTAATAGATCCACCCTATTGGAAAACCATCTTATATGATCATAAATTAATTAAAACAAAAAAAATAATAGATAATCGAATGAGGAATAATTCAAAATAAATCATGTCTCACACTCATAATAGATTGAAAATATAATTAAAGAATAAGTTTAGCAACTTATAATAAAGAAAATAAAACTAGAAGAAGAAGAAAAAAAGCTAAGAAAGAATTGTCTTTATTATGCCCCCAACAGGACTCCTATTTATATACAAAAATAAAGGAGATCAATCATTCATGATTTGGAGCAATCTTCAAGTAATCCTGCTTCAGTTGGGATTTTGATTGACCTAGTTTCCTTTTCTAGCTTTGGTTATTGATTTCGACTAGACAATGGTAGAATTAAATTATAATCTCTTCCAAAAAGTTATAAACCTATTCCTCAGAAATTCCACAGACCAAGCCTTGCTTAAAATAGAGATTTCTAACTCAAATTATGGGCCAGAAACTGAAATAGGTCTAGAGTAGTCTAACCTATATTAGATTCTGCAACTTCACTTCACAGATCTTTCTCTTGTTTAAAATGACATAATTTCACTTTGAGCCCTTCAAGAAAGTTTTAGATATGGATCTTAGCTTTGTAATAAGCTTAACTTTGTATCGATCAAATTGCTATAGATAATATTAAAATACGATGATTGGGTTAGACTTCAGCAAGGTCAGCATTCTGCTTTAACTTCTGGGCTAATTTCGAACTACCAAACATCTAAATTAGACTTGCAACTCTTCATAAAAATTATAGAACTTTGTCTTAGTTTTCAAATGATATAAGAATGATCCCACATGGAGGTCTAAAACTCAAGATACAGCTAAAAGTCTGAAATATTGTTAAATGACTAAAATGGGATATAAATAACTCTATTTGGTATATAAGCTTGACAAAAGACTAAATGTAAAAGAAATAAAATATGTTTATTTTGTACTTATCAAATTCACTCACACTTAATTTTTGCATGCCCCTTAGGCCAAACATAAAACTCAACTCAAATAAAATTAAACTTTGACTAATCAACAATGTTGAAATTGCAAAACCAAATTCTGAGGAGTCATAACACATTATGAACTAACACTTAAAACTCATGATCAATTAGTACAACAACTTCATTCAAAAGAAAGTAAACAAAATTAGTAAACCCTCACAAGATAAGTTCTCCAACTCTCTTAGTTTATAAGGTAAGTGTTTCTCAAATTCATTATATGAAATTACACTACCATAAGCTTACTTATCATCTAATCTATGCTACTCAAATCATGTGCACAACACAAATCAAAAGGACTTTTCCAAAGTTGTAATGGGTTTAAGAAAATAGGTGAGTGATGATATGGATATAAGAGTATAAAATTAAAGAAACTAATAAAGTATTGAAACATACATTTAGACAAACAAAGCAATTAAGATCTAGAGTCTATTATCAAAATTTTCAAACACTTATCAACTACTCTATACTTTTTTCTTTTTTTTTCTTCCTTCATAATAACTTGAAACAAAGATACATGAAATTTCTTTTTCATTTCTTGATGTTTTTTCTCTACTATTTTAATGATCACATTCTTTTTTTCACTATACTATTAATATGTTCCACACTTGCTCAAGAACCTATCTCACTAATAATTCAAATGTTCTACTAATTCCTAAGGTTAGATACAGACATTAAGGGCTTGTTAATGGGTTGTACAACAAGAAAAAATCCAATTAACCTCAAAAGGGTTCATCAATGGTAAATTAATAGGTTAGCTATTTAGGTTAATTTGGTTCATTCAAAGATAAGCTTAATTATATTCATGTGTGCAAGTGTTAACCATAATCTCAAAAGGATTCAAGGCAAGTTCTAGATAAACAAATCTATAGAAGAATATCACACACAAAAAATAGAAGAAACTAATATGAATGTTTAGTCTATAGGTTTAAAACCTCACAAGTTAAAATGTCCATCAAATTCAATTTACTAACATTCCAAAATCCATTACTATACTAATTAATTTCAAGATACAGGTTAATGTATTCAATCATGCTATGCAACATTCAAATTCTATTGACTCATACTAATGGTATAAACAAAACTTATCATTATTGAAAAGCAAATACATGATTTAAAAAAAAATAAAGAATTGAAAAAAATGCAGAATATTAAAAATTAAATCCTAATTCCTCCCTATAGACTTAAATTTCACATTATCCCCAATGTAATGCACATAATAATTAGTAAGTCATAAACATATAAAATAAAAAAGATAAGGTCAAAGATCAAATCTAGTAGTGTTAACCACTCTTAGGACACCTCCCAAGCAGTGCCTCTGTTTAACGTTGTTGGCTCTATGAAGCAATTTTCCTCAATCTGGTTTCGATCCAAAAGCTGGTGCTTATGGCATTGAAAACTGCAACACCATTGTCATCTCCTTCACTTCAAAATTTATCTCCAATGGTTATTCAATCTACATCAAGCCCTTAAATTTTATGGTTTCTCTATTAAATTCTATAATAAGTGTGTCGTCATGGACGTCAATTTTTGTCCTAATTATTTAAAGGAAAGACCTTCCTAAAATGATTGGGGTTCAAATTGAAGCATCATCCTCCATGTTCAGAGTGTAAAAATTAGTTATAAAGACGAAACCATTAACCTACACTAAAACAACTTCAATTGTCTCTTTTAATGTATGCATTAGAACGGTCAGCCAACTGTATAATCGAACCAATTTCTTTTAAAGGACCCAAATTTAAATATGCATTGACAAAATATGGCATTACTTTTATAGATACACCTAAATCTAACAAAGTGTGTTCAAAATAAGTCTTACCTATGACACATGGAATGATAAAAATATTTGGATTTTTGCATTTTTAGGGCAATTTTCTTTGAATAACAATAGACATATATTTCCTCCACACTTATTTTCTCATTACTATTTATCTCTTTTTGAAGGTTTCTAAAATCTCTTTTTCTTATTCTTCTTTCTTAGAATTAGTTAGTCTACTAGGAATTGGAGGAAAAGCAGAATTAGCAACCACAAGTTGAATTTTACCTTTTCTTTTGAATCTTCTGTCTTTTTTTGCTTGTTAGCTGAGTTTGATTGAGCTAGCTTACTAGTCTCAATTTCTTTTCCACTTTACAACATTATTGCACTTACATTTTCCCTAGGATTCACAACTGTTTGAGATGACAGCTTGCTTGAAACTTGAATCTCTGACTTGTTGACTATTGCTACAAACTAAATGACTTGTGTCTTTAGGTTATGAATACTAGCTCTTGTTTCTTGTTGAAATTGTAGTGCACTATTAGCCAAAGTGTTGATAATATCTTCAAATGATTTGCTCGAATTTGGAGCTTAGTTTTTTTGTTGTCTCACTTGCAATAGAGGCTGATAGTGAGCTTGGCTAACTTAGTTGCTATAACTTAGGTTTAGATGATTTCACCAATTAACATTATATGAATTAGAGTATGGATTGCATTATTTCTAGTGATGCTTTTGAAATCCTCCTCTTGCATGAACTTGATAGACTAGTTTTTCTTCTTACAATGTTCGACACATATCAATATTATGTCTAGACAGTGAGTAGATTCCACCCACATTGGCTAATTGCATCAATCCTATAGCTAATTGAGAACCAGACAAATTAAATCAAATAGTTGAGTCTCAATGCTAGATATGTATATTTTATTAACCTTTTTCAATGTATGGTCTATTCAGGTTCCAAATTGTTGTAAGTTGGCTGTCATGTTAGCAATTAGGTTTTATGTAACTTCTAGAGTTTTATCAACTAGTACTTCTCCACTTGCAGCATCTATTATATACTTATCTATTAATAGTAATCCCTCACAAAAATATTAAATCAGAAGCTAGTTACTTATCTGGTGATGTGAAAAACTTACATGAAGTTTCTTGAAATACTCCTAGTACTCATATAGAGTTTCTCCATTATACTACTAAATGCCACATATCTTCTCTTATGTTTGTAGTGCTGAAATTTAAAGAATCAGCCATGAATAAAATATAGATCTAATCACATTATATGACATATATATTTAAAAAAAATTACTAATTATCACTAAATATGTAATTGAATAAAATATTTAAATGTGAATCATATTTCCATGATTCTCTTGAAAGAAAGAAACAATAAGCAAGGAATAAAGGAAAGCAAGAGAAGGTACATAGCTCTCATTCCCGAATATGTCACAAATCCATATAATATTAATAGACAACCACAAGAATATATAGAGTGGAACTTAGAACCTCTACTTAGTGAGACAAACTAGGTTAACAGCCCATCTTAAAAGACCTAAGAACAACACTAACAAAATCAAGTATTCACACAGATGTAAGTGTCATAATAAAGCCCAATAATAATAAGATCACCATTTGGGCTTAACAAAAATATTTTGCATCATTTAACATTTAACAATCCAAATTCATAATTTATTATTGCTTATGCTAGTCCACACTAAAATTTTTAACAATTTCCCACTTAGACAACATTAACACCTTAGATTATAACATACCATAACAAATATATTAAATGATGAGCATTAACACTATTACAACCATAAGTCCAAAATTGAGATCATAAGCTCTTAACATGCACATTATTATATCCTATAGGAATGCTAATGTCACACATGCTAAAATCTATACTTCTATGACCAAAACACAAAGTGGATGTAGAGTAACAAAGAAATATATAAATAATAAATATGACTAAATGTAAATCTTAACTTTATGGTCTAAGCATCTGCCCAAGATGTCAAATAAAATTTAATCAATAATCTTAACACTATAAATGAGACAAGATTTAAATGACTCTAGATGCCAAACACAGTAAAACATGTGCACTTAACAAATATGGCAATACTAGCACAAAAAACACATTACATATGCACACAAAAATCATCACGTATGTATACTCTCACTAATCCAAGTCCATTATCATAATATATCACTAGTTCTAATTATCCCATTTGAGCTGATTACACTCCAAATGATAATATAATATTTTATATTAGAGTTACATAAACATTTAATCACCATAAGTATATAACTTACTACTTTTTTCTCCAACAATAATATAATTGAGAGAAACAGGCAATAATAGATTCACATTAATATGGATATGTGGTCATAGTTTCTCAAACACAATATAAGACCAACAAACAGTTGTTGTTACCCCAAAATATGTTATTCCAACTAAGGTGTTGCCTTTCATAATAATATCACACATTGTCATTACCAAATGTTCATAATGGATTATCAATTGACAACTTATATATAGTTATTTCATCATTTAAAGTGATTTAACTACAGATAAGTGAATATAATGTTCTATTGAAGTAACTATAAATGTCTATTCTACATTAATCACAAAAAAGTACCTCTTACCATTATGACCATATATCCCATAAAGGATTTTTATCAATTGACAATTTAAAAGAATAGGACTCTCCTCCTTTAAATTGAGACTCAATCCTCATTTTATAACAACTCTAGTATAAATAATATATATATAAAATATGGGCACAAAAATGTATAAAATACTACAATAGGAAATTATGTTATTAATAGTAGAGGAATAGTGGACAAGTCTATGTCACGACCTAAATCCCGGGCCAGTAACCGGCGTAGAAGGTCACCATCAGGAACCCCTTTCCTTCAGGAAATCCCCTACAAGCCTTACTATACATCCATGACAACACTAATGCATATAAATTTCTATTGACCAATCCATATAATTTTATTATTTCTA
>JANHAO010028202.1:0-10669 GCA_026873985.1 Saraca asoca
TAAAAAATATTATACTTATTTATAAATATATATTATAATTATTATTTTTTCATATAAAAATAAGTACTCATAATATTAAATAATAATGCATAACAAATAAGAAGTTGAAAATCAAACTTCACATGCGTGTTGAAATAGGGAACAGGTGTTCGAATTTTTTGAAATTACGGACACGGCTCCGACACGTTTCGTGTCAGTGTCGATAAGTGTCGGTGTCAAAAATATTTCTGACATATGGACATGACTAATATATGAAGTGTCGGTGTATCGTAGCATGAAAATATTGGGAAGTAAGTGCGTAGGATGTGCAGATACAGGGAATGATTCGGTAACTGAGGAGGCACAAAATGCAGATTTAAGTTGATCTCCCTTTTAATTAATTATTCTTAAAATCAGTTACGTGTGCTGTTTTTAACCGCACTTATATATTGGATTTAAATTTTATTATCAGCAATATTAGAAACTATCTTAGATTGTATACGATGACATTACTTGACTTTGAGAAAAAAAAATCATATTATCTTTTAAAATTATTTTATTTTTATCAAAATAGGGGTCAGTACTTTGAAATATACTTAATTTTTTAAAAAGATTTATAAATTATGCATATAAAATCTTGTAACTGTTTTTAGAAGAGATAAAATTTTATATAGATTTTAAGTGTCATAAATATATCAAAAGCTACCACGTACCCCAACGAAAGAAAAATTGCATTATATAGAGTTATAAAAAAATTATTTTATTTTAAGAAATATGCATATATAGTTACAAATTTTTTTTTAAACAAAAAGTAATAACTTGTTTCAAGTTTCATTAAAACTTTTTTACAAAAAGTTAAACATTAGTTTGTTATTACAAGCTTTTTCAGTGAAGTTTTAAATATTTTATATATATGAGCACCTATCGCTATAAATTACTTTTCTAGTTTTCTTTTTACACAGAAGATTTTATACAATTCACAAAATCTATCTTATAAAAATGGACCAAAAGACTATATAGTCCATGTTTTGATTTATTATTATTATTTTGGAATAGTAAGTACTATAAATGAGAATTTGACCAAGTGGATTTTGGATTCAAGAGATAAGCATTGACTAGAAAAGGAGCTTTATGTTCAGGATGTCATTAGCTTGCAAATAACATGCAAAATTTTGTGGGTTTGGAGGTGGATGATGATTATTTATTTATTTATTTATGATTTAATTAAAATTTTATATGAGTTATGAATTAATCTGTAATCTACGTATAAAGAGTTAGATTTAATTGATCTATTTAATTATTATTACTTATATATTATTTTATTATTATAATTATATTTTATTATCATTATTAAAAATAATTGTTAATTATATTTTATATTTAAATGATTAATTTATAATAATTACAATTAGTTTATTTTGAAATTTCATTTACTTATAAGTTTCTTTTACGTTCACTTTTGATTTTTCATTAGATGATACCTTTTTTGATTTTTACCATTGCCATCTATCAACCCTACTTTTTGATAGTATAGCTCATTTTTCCCTTCGTGACATTATTACTAATTTACTAACATAGCCTTAACCAATGCCAACCAAAACAAAGACAAATTTAGAGTTTAAACTATTTCATCTAATGCAACAGTGAAAATCTTTACAATGTTAATAAATATGAAGTATTTAATCATTAAAATACTTAGACTAATAAAAAATAATTTAATCACCATACAAATGTTGTAATAATATTTTAATACATGGAGCAGTTTTACTACATTAATCCATAATTTAAACTATAATTATATATACATATTTTGATAAGATTGTTTGTACAATAATTTTATATTTACTCATTTATTTTTACAAATTATTACTAATAATATAATTAGGATTTAGGTGTGTTTTATGATTTAGGAATTTTAGATTTAACTTATTTTTTATTTTATTTCATATAATATTTTTATTTAAAAATATTTATTTTAATTTTAAATAAAAAATTGATTATATTAGGTGAGTAATAAATACCAATCGGTGGGTTTTGAATGATCATTTTTTTTTTCAAATGAATTAACATTAATATTCTTCCGTTTTGCCGACCCTAATATCAGCAAAGGCGGCGTAGGAAGAGGCTATATGTGTATCAATATACTTCCAAATAAAAATTATTAGATAATTATTTAAATTATGTTAAACCAATCATTTTCGCTTTGATTGTATTCCTCGTGGCTTCATCTTGATCATTATAAGTATGAGTCACGTGGTTATCTATATATAAATACTAATGACATTCCAGGAATCCCCAGATCATAAGGCCGATCCTAGCAATTCCTATGGATGCTAAGTATATTTTAAATTAAATCATTTATATGTTGTAAATTAAAACCATCTTATTATTATTTAGGAAAAAAAATATACTACCCCTAGTTGAATTATATTTTTAAATTAATTAAATTTTTTAATTTTAAAATTTGACAATATACTCCTTTAAAGTTTTGATTGATTTGATTTCGTCTTCTAGACTGTAATTTTTTATGAAAATTTATTTTACCCATATTATATATTTTTTTATAATTAAATAAATTAAGAATTTAAAAGATAAAATAGAGTTCACAATCTTTCACACTACAAGCATTTAAGGTGTTGTAGGAGGAGTTCAAATCAATTTCAATGATAAAATCCAAATTTGTTAAGAATATTATACACAATTAAAAATTAAGGAATTTCCCATAAATTAATTTATTTTATCACTAACAGAAATCTTAAGATTCATTTCAAGATATGATAAAGTTTAATATTGGGATGATAACTTTTCTATAATCTTTACCTTATTTTAATTATGCTTTTAATCATAAATGTTTCTCCTTTTTTCTTCGAAGGCTCTAAATTTGAGATAAGGTAGATATATATCTTTTTATTGATATTATTTTCTCACAAAGGTACGCACCAAATATTGGAAATCATACTTGTTATATGGATTTTTCGAAAGCATGTTTTGGGTCAGTCAAAGTCCAATTAGAAGCCCACTTAGATCGGTGGAGGTCAAGGATGGAGTTCGAAGTTGTTGAGCGAGGACCATCGACTGTCGGGTGTGAGTTGGAGGCATCTTGCAACATCGAGGAAGAAAGGGTACAGCCCGTTAAAGAAATTTTGCGACCCCTCAACAAAGAATCTGCGATTTTTGGAGAAACGACCAGGTATAGATGATGAGATTAGCCAGAGCTACCAACCTGCCCAACTTTCAGCTTACCTACTAACAATGGATGTCTGTACGGAACACTGTCAACAATCTAAGGCATATGTCTCCAGCTAATAGCTTAGCCTCCAAACTTACACATTAGCCCCCTGGATATCCGACAATGATTTGCCTAGTATTAATTATCCTGCGCCAAGCATTAAATACCTGGGACGACGGAGTGGAAGTAATCATTTTGCTACTCACTAAATTACACTTGTAACCCTCCCCCTTTCTATAAACAGAGGAAGAAGGTTATCATATAGAAGGATAAGAAAAAACACACAGGGAAACTCTGTCAATATTGAAAGTGAGCACTGTTCATTGAGAAAGAATTTCATTGTTGTACTCATATTCTGTAAAACTAATCTTCCCAAAGAATAACAGAAGATCACCATGGACGTAGGGGCTAAATTAACTTTAGCCGAACCACGATAAACTCCTGGTGCAGTTGTTTCTTCTTTTTCCTTACTACTTCCTTTCACCGCTTTCTATCATACTTAACTTGTAGTCAGGGGTATCACAGAACTTGACCCATTGACCGAATTTTTGTGTCAATATTTTGGCGCTAGAAGGAGGGCCCCCCATTGCACATTCCCCATTTTCATTCTCTGATAAATGGTTTTAGATACAATAACGAGAGAAAAAGCTACCAAGAGTGCAGGAGTTCTCGCTGACCCATCCAAAGGTCAGATACAATCATGGAATGCAGCTACACCCATGGCGAGCATTGACATCCATGCAGCTTCCTTTGTCTAACATCAACCTGTAACCCATGAGACTAATGAGATTCAGGCTTGGCAGCAATGCCAAGAGGCACTTGACTGGTGCCAGGAAGCACTGGAGAATACAATAAAGGAACTGGCTGACATTGTACGAGTTTTGGCTCAAACACGTGCCTAGGGCACACCAAGGCAGGATGAAGTGGTTGTGCCTGAGGGTGGATATTATTAATCAGAGCCTCGGCGTGAAGAGCAAGTCAGGGACGAGCATCATCGAACCGGCTCGCTGCACTCGTTTAATTCACGACAAAGGTCTAAAGTCCACTGAGATTGAAAGGATAGGGATGACAATCTCCAATCTGAAAGCTTGCATAAGAGCGAGAGCTCGTGTGAAAGCAACAGTAAGCAAGGGGCAAATTGAGATACGTTCGATCACGAGCGCAACAAGAAACATAGAACCTTGAATCGACATTCTCATAGTAAATGAGAAGAAAGGAGTAGAAAGACCTCTAGCTAACAATCTAAGTCGCGAGATCTGATGGTTGAAGAATTGTTCTAGAGGATGGAACAACTGGAGAAGAACTCTGCATCCCATGGGAACTGGGAGTCACACGAGGAAAGAACTCGGCTCTCCCATTAGATCGAGACAGAGCCCCTTCCCCGTAGGTTCAAGATCCTGAACATCCCCCTCTACAATGGGGATAATGATCCTTATAGCCACCTGGACGCCTTTAACGTCCAGATGGACTTACAAACCTCCAATCTGTTGGTAAAATGTTGAGTCTTCCCTGCCACACTCAGAGAAGTACTACAGACATGGTTCAGAAGCCTTCCATCTCGTAGCATAAAGAGCTGGGAGGAATGCCAAACCAAGTTCCTCAACCAATATAGAGTGCTGAAGAGATAGCTCACCCCCTTCTGCCACTTGGCTACCATCTTCCAATGAAAGGATGAATTGCTCAAGGACTACATTGCCAGGTTCCGGCAAAAAGTCAACAATGTGGATAATCCATTTGATGAGAGTGTCCTCACAATGATTTCAACTGGACTCCGAAAGGACAAAAAATTATATGAGGACATATATAAGTCCCCGATCAAAAGCCTAGGTGAATTTTATAAGTGAGTTGCTAGGGAGATCCGATGGGAAGAAACCTTCAGCATGAAAAAGTCGAACAAGAAAGAAGAAACTAGTACCTCCAACCGTAGCAGGAAAAGGAATGAAGGTGAGGGCAGTAAAGATAGCTAAAAGGGGAGTTCTAGAGGTCGAAACATAAAGAAGGCCATAAGCAAACAATTTCAGTATTAGCGTCACTATGATACCTACACTATCCTGTCGGATGTGCCAGATAGGATTTATGCGATCAAGAGGGACAACAAAGACTTCGACAGACACAGACTAATGAAGACCCCTATTGAGAAGAGGAACCATAATAAGTTTTGTGCCTATCACAATGAGGTTGAGCACAACACATCAGACTACTGGACATTGAAAGACACCATCAAAGATCTCATAAAAAGAGGCTACCTGAAAGACTACGTGGTGCGACCCCAAGGGCAGCGATCCCTGCATCCATAACAACCTACGCTGTAATGCCACCAAACTCCCAAGCATGAGGAAACACCATCTATGAGGACCATCTTTACCATACACGGTGGACCTCATATCACGGGAACCTCGAATCGATTGCGTGATTGCTACATATAAGTGACGGGCCATGTCCTTCTGATGAATCATGCGGAGCATGAAAGGCTCTCCAAGAAGGCTAGGATATCTTCCAATAGCATTTCCTTAACGGAAGAGGAAGCACAAGGGGTCCATTATCCCCACAACGATGCGATAGTCATCCAGACGAAAATCGACAATGCCAAAGTGAGGAAGATCATGGTGGATACTGGGAGTTCCGTAAACATAATGTACAAAGGGTGTTTCAACTAGATGGGCATAAATGGGAATCAGCTAGACCCATCACTTGAGCCCTTCTATGGCTTCACCAGAGACGAAATACTCCTAGTAGGATGGATCAAGCTCCCACTAACTCTAGGAGATCACGATAAGCAAGCGATTGTCATGGTAGATTTTCTCATTATAGGCTGTTCCTCGACTTATAATGTGGTGTTGGGACGACTTGCCATGAATGATTTTGACATGGTTATGTCAACTCGGACATTAACCATCGAGTTCCTTACCCCGAGTGGAATTGGATGTGTACGTGAAGAGCAGTAAGTAGCTCAGCACTACTATGAAAAGGCAGTCAAACTTAGGTCCAAAGGAAGAAAGTAAATGTTGTGTCTTAGGGAGAGCCCCGAACAACAAGCAAGAAAGGGGTCAGTTACGACCTTGACTCTCGAGAGGTGGATGCTGAGCGAGCCACTAGGCCAATTGAGGAACTAGAAGACGTGCAAGTGAGCAAGGCAGACGAGCAGAGATGCCTCAAGCTGGGGAAATGCCTACCACCTGATGTGAAGGCATAATTGACGAGTTTTCTCAGAGCAAATGTGGATGTCTTTGCCTAGAACCATGAAGATATGGAGGGTATCGATCAGAGTGTAATGTTGCACAGATTAAACACCGATACCCAGGCCAAACTAGTTTGCTAGAAAAGAAGGCCGATGACCACGGAATGATACACAGTGCTTAAAGAAGAGGTGGACAAGCTTCTGGCAAATAGTTTCATTTGAGAGGCACAATACCCCACTTGGGTGCCCTACCCTATACTCATTAAGAAGAAGAATGGGAAGTGGAGAATGTGTATTGACTTCACTGATCTTAACAAAGCAAGCCCTAAAGACAGCTTCCCTTTACCGAGGATAGACCAGTTAGTGGATGCCATGGCAAGACATGAACTGCTTAGTTTCATGGACACCTACTCAAGGTACAATCAGATTCCAATGGTCGCACAAGATGAAGAGCATAACTCCTTCATCACCGATTGCATTCTGTACTGTTACAAAGTGATGCCCTTTAGACTCTAAAATGCAGGGGCAACCTATCAATGGCTGGTGAACATGATGTTTTGAGAACAGATCGACAAGACCATGGAGGTATACATAGATGACATGCTGGTGAAATCCAAATAGCTCATTGATCACGTCCATAACCTTGATGAAATGTTTCAAACCTTAAGGAGGTACCTGATGAAGCTTAACCTGCACAAGTGTGCATTTAGAGTAGCCTCGGGCAAGTTCCTCGGCTTTATAGTTAATAACAGAAGGATCAAAGTGAACCCAGAGAAAATTAGGGCACTACTCGATATGTGTTCTCCCATGGGACCAAAAGATGTCCAAAGCCTAAATGGTCAAATTGTTACACTTAGCAAATTCATCTCTAAGGCAACGGACAAGTGTGTTCCCTTCTTCAATGTCCTTAAGAGGGCGACGAGGTTCGAGTGGACCCCTGAATGTGAGGTCACGTTTCAGGAACTTAAGACATATCTTGGGCAAGCTCTTCTCTTTTCTAAATTGAAAGAGGCTAAAAGATTAACCATTTACTTAGGTGTGTCCTAGCATACCATGAGCATGGCACTTATGCGAGAAGAGGGAGGAATTCAACTCCCTATCTATTATGTGAGCAAGAGACTACTGGACACAAAGATAAGATATTCACCCATGGAAAGACTCATCTATTGCTTGGTCATCACCTCAAGGAAGCTTCGATCCTATTTTCAAGCCCACAGTATCTGGGTCCTCACTCAATACCCGCTAAGACAAGTTCTACAAAAGATAGATGCCTCAGGACGACTGTTTAAATAGGCAATAGAGCTCGCATAGTTCGACATTAAGTATAAGACTGGGACGGCTATTAAGGGGCAGGCACTGGCCAATTTCATTGCTAAATTCACAGGCCCCATACAAAGCAAGGTCAAAGTCCCTGAGGCCCTATGGTGGGAACTATTTATTAACGGGTCGTCTAGTGTTCAAAAGGCCGGAGCGGGAATGCTTCTTATCAGTCCAAAAGGACACAAGGTCTTCAGTGCCTTGAGGTTTGGCTTTCAGGCCACAAACAACGAAGCTAAGTATGAGGCTTTATTAGCAAGCTTATAACTAGCTAGGGAGGTGCACACCGAGAGAATAAAGATTTTTAGTGACTCACAGTTAATTATTTATCAAATAAAAGGTGAATACCAAGCTCAAGGGGAGAAAATGATGAGATATCTCTACAAAGTCCAAGAATTGCTAGGCTTCTTCCAACAATTTGAGATCACTTAAATCCCAGGAGCCCGAAACACGAACACTGATGCCTTAGCTCGTTTGTCTACTACTGACAATCCTAACCTTATGGGAACAATCTCGGTAGAGCTCCTTCCATCCCTAAGCGTCAAACAACAAGACATCGTCATGGCAATTGTTAAAGCACCCAACTCCTGGATGAATCCAATCCTACACAACTTGCAGAATGAGAAGTTACCAGAAGACAAACTCGAGGTGTGACGTCTATGAGCTCGAGCAACCAGATACTACATCTATGGCGATACGCTTTACAAGAGAGGGTTCACAACCCCATTTCTAAGACGTATAGATGGTAAAAACTACAACACCATCTTGTAGGAGATTCATACAGGGTATTACGGAAACCACGCTAGGGGGCTATCCTTGGCACAGAAAACCCTTCGACAGGGATTCTACTGGCCAACCATGAAACAAGATACCATCAACCTCGTTAAGAGGTGCGACAAGTGTCAGAGATTTACAAAGGTGCCACGAGCCCCACCGACCTATCTAAAACAGATGACAAGCCCATGGCCATTTACAATTTGGGGAATAGACTTGATCGGACCACTTCCTAAGGCACAGGGAAATTGTAAATATGCTATAGTAGTAGTTAACTACTTCACCAAATGGGTGGAGGCAAAGGAACTTGCTGAGATCTTGTCTTCCAAGGTCGAGAAGTTTGTGTGGAACAACATTATCTGCAGGTTCGGGGTCCCATAGTAGATTGTCACCGATAATGGGACCCAGTTCACTAACGAGTAGTTCATCAAGTTCTGCGATAACCTCATGATTGTTAAGACCTTCACAGCTGTAGACCACCTACAAGCCAACGGGAAGGTAGAGGCCATCAACAAGATCATTAAAAAGATCTTGAAGACTAAGTTAGAGGCTAAAAAAGGAGCATAGCTGAATTAATTACAATCGATACTATGGGCCTATAGGACCACGCCTTGCAGCTCCACAGTGAAAACCCCCTTCTTGTTGGTGTACGGATGCGAGGCAATGATTCCTATAGAACTTGAAGTTGCTACACAATGAAGAATCACTTTTAATCTAGAAGATAATAACCAACTGCTCGCAATGAACCTAGACCTTTTGGAAGAAGCAAGAGAGAGAGTTGGCCTTAGGGCCGCAGTCCATCAGTGATGCATAGCGAGATATTATAACCATAAAGTGCAAGCCCGAAAGTTCAAACTCGATGACCTTGTCTTGCGTCTTATCCTCCTTGGAGCCCGTAAATCCAGTGAGGGGACCTTAGGACCGAATTAGGAAGGATCATACATTATCAAAAGGATCGTGAGTGATAGAGCCTACCATCTCGAAAATATGAATGGAGAAGAATTCCCCAACGCTTGGAATGCCAAACACCTTCACTGTTATTATCAATAAGTGTCTCGGTACCTTATAGTTAAATCATTGTACATCTGAAGTAATTCTTTGAAATCTTTGGAATAAGATCAGAGACTTTTTATGCTAAGTTATATGTTGTGCGATGAAGTAATAATTAACATGTCAAGTTTTTATTTGAGCATAAGTAATTAAGATTCAAACATTCGCGCACACAAACAAAAAGGATAAATAGAATTAAGCTTTATTACAAAAAATTATACAAGTCTTCCATGAAGTCCACAACATGTGCTAAGGGCATTACAAAGGCAAAGTTATACAATCAGTTCTCTAAGAGGACAAGGCCTTAGGGATTGAGCTATCCACGTGCTGAAGGCTAGGAGCTGGAGCGTCGAAAGCACCATACACAGGAGCGCCGTCAGCGACTTGGGAGTTACCTTCTCCTTGGACCGTAACCTTGGTAGAAGAGACATTGACTTCGGCACCAAGACCCTTCCTTGTAGCGCGAGCTTTCCATCGCTCTATTGCCTCAATGGCCTGGGGACCAAAAAAGGAGTAGTCCAGCTTAGGATACTTTTCCCATATAGTATAAAAGAATGAAGCAAGAGTTGCCCTCCTCGTATCTGTAACGGTCTCTGCCGCACGCGAGGACATCACAGCTTTAACCTTTTCTTCTCTCTCTTTAACAAGCTGGAGCTCCTTCTTTAGTGTCACTATGAGTGCATTTGGGAAAGTTTATCTACAGCTTATTTGAGTTTATTTTATCACATAAGCACTTTAGATAAAAAATGTTAGGTGTTTGTTTAAGCTTATGAAAATAGCTTATGACCCTTCTATAAGCCTATTTTAGCTTATATCAATAAGCTTCATGGAGAAACTTATAAAAAAAAAGCTTATATGGAAGTCATATGACTGGTGTTTTATGGACAAAATTATCCTTCTATAATTGTGAAAATTCCTTTCAAATGCCCTTCATTTTTTTAGGGCTTGTTTCCTCTTCTGCTCCTGTGTGTTAGTCGAATATAGGTGCCCTAGAGTCAATTTGATTGGGCTCTACTGCATCTATGACTAAGCGGTCTATGGATTTAGATACTAAAGGTTGAACATTCATCTTATATTACATATTATGTTCATGTTTATGACTTATGCATAATTAAGATGAAGCCCATGGTGAGAAGTCCATT
>JANHAO010028203.1:0-10669 GCA_026873985.1 Saraca asoca
AATTAAATCAGGTAATCATAATAGAAAATTAATCAATAACATTAAAGAATCATAATTAGGTTATTCCCAATCCTAGAATAAGTATATACTCAGACATGATAAAAATAAAAACCATATTCATTAATGAAAATAAATGCATAAAGTTTAAAACAAAGAAAGAAAGAAAGAAAGAAGAAAAGATGATATTAAAAGAAGTAAACTATGATAAAAGTAAATTAGGATTCTTGAAAGAACATTAGATGTAGAAGGAATCCTAAATTTAACTCAGAAAACTCCTAGGAAAATAAGAAAACTTGTGCTCTAAGTAATCCTAATTAATGAAAACTAATGAATGATTAATTGTGTCTTCAGGCTGCTCAAGATCAACTTATATAACAATTTTCAGGCACGGAACACTGTTGTGCCTCAGGACACGGGTTGGCTATGTTTTGGGCTGGAAGCTTGCTGAACATGTGCTGGCTGTTGCATCGAACATGGTCGTATCCCAGGACACGGCCAGGCCATGTTCGGTGTTAGCTTCTTGGATTTCTACAGCTTCTTTGCATATTTGACTTGAACTCTTCATAGGACTTTTTTCTTAGCTTTTTCTTAATCCAAGTGTACTCCAAACTTTAGCTTTCATCCTCCTTTAAAAGCCTCTTTTACTAACCTGACTACAGCAGTACCAAGAACAAACGAACTAAACTAAGACAAAAAGTGCAGTAAAACCACAAATTAATAACCAATCAAGAGGTGATAATTAACATAATTATAGGCATTTTACTCATTTATCACCTCTCTATTTAAGGACTTTTGAGTTTATTATCTATGTTTTTATCTTAATTAGTGTACTATAGCCTAACACCCCATGTTCTAACTAGTGCATTATAACAATTGGAACCATACATCCCAGGGAAGGAGGCTCTACCTGGCTTGGATGGATATATACATAGAAGTTGAAATTTTTATATCAAACTTAGCAACTCCCTTCTGAAAGGCTGCACCTTGTCATTAGACACATGTTAAAAGTCAAATGTTTCATTTTGCAGCATTGTGCTTTTGGTTTGTCTTCTTAGGCAACTTCTTGTTACAGAGTTGATGTGTTAACTTCTAATGTTCAGAGCTAATCTTGTATGTATTCACAAAAAGATAGGTTAATGTAATGTTATTTTTTTGTCAGTTTGATATGCCATTTTTTTAGCTATAAGCTGGTCAAGTGTGATCTTAGATTTGTGATAAAAAAACATGATTTTTTTGGGTGATGGGAAACTAGAATTACACAAAATCTATTAGTGTTTCCATCTCATCCTAGAGGATTAGTATTGTGTTGTAGATATTGAGCATCTTATCCAGAAGTCCTGAACTAATTAGTTTTAAGCAAGATTAAACCCAATGATCTCTACAATGTGAAAACTTGTGCAACATTTAACAGAGAGACATGGGTGGTTCTTCTTTGGCTCAGCTAGTCCAAGTAATTGTAATGGGAGTTGGGGTATTTGGAAGTTTTATGCACTTGAGTTGAATATTTGTAATGGGATGTACAATTAAGAAAATATAATTTAATAAGAGAGGGGCAAACATGTAAGTGTTGGCAATAGCATATATTAGGAGAAGTACCTAATTACTTGTGGGAAGTTAAGGTAGTAGGACTTGGAATGATCTAAGATCTGAGATCTATTGGGAGCAAAGAGCACAAGAATGATCTACTTAACTTGATGCTCTGAGTGAGGCGTATGGTTGCACGGGCAAACCAAGCTGCTACCACATGCTTGCTTGCTTCAATTCAGTTAACGTATGGCTAGGTGCTGGCTAGCTGGATGCGATGTAGGGGAGGAAAAGGAGAAACACAAAACCATAATGTATGTCCCAAACAAATAGAGCTATTTAGACATGGTTGGGTTTTTAACATAGTGGTGGTTACCACTTAAACTGCCACTATTGTTAAAAATTTCTTAAAACATTGAGGTAGGTAGCTTAACCACTGTTATCAAAAATTTTAGAGGTGGTTAATTTAACCACCTCTAAATAACCGTCTAGTGATGTATCTAGAATTCAAATACTAAGGCTAAAGAGAAATCCATATTGTATTTGACGTTAAATTTTACACTAAATATTCAAGTTGTGTTATATCATGCAAAGCAGGACCCCATTGACCCTCCTCTATATCCGTCCTTGGAACTCAGAGTGGTGAAGAGGAAGATTTGGTAAGACACCATTACTTAGATAGCATGAGAGTACTTGCAACATATGTATTTTGAAGAAATGTTAATGGTTTATGAAAAGTATTTGCAAGATTCGGTGATTTTACAAATGATTTGAGAAGCTTATGATGCTTAAATGACACAGAACTATCTAATAAGATAATTGTTGTTGCAATTTGAAATAATTGCATAATAATGGAGTAACTTTTATGGTTGGTGTTCCAAGAATAGTGTCTTTCCTCAACAGGGGAAGCTTAGAGATTGAAGATGTTAGAATTTGTGTTAGAGTGGATATTGTTAGAATTTGACTTAAATTCTAATTATTGTAAAGTGACAAGTTCCAATTGTGACTTTTTTTTTCTTCTTTTAAGCTACACTTTGTGTTATACATGAGTTTAATTCCTTACCAACCAAGTATATTAATTGGGATATAAATATTTGCATTGAATATGCTTTTGTGGTATGAGAATATATTTTTTTTATGCCTATGAAGTCTGTGTCAAAATCCTTTTAAAAGTTTAGGAGAGATACAGAAATAATGATAACAGAATTCTGAGGTTAAAGTTAAGATTGCTACAAACATTCTCTTACAATGTTGATGTTATAAAAGATATCTTCTTAATCATAGTTTTTTATCCACTAAAATTTGATGTTTTTTCATATTAAATTTTATATTTGACCTTGAGTTGATTTGTTTCTCGATTGTTTATTTTGGAAGAGGGGAGTATTTATTTTTCCAATAGCATGTGAGGCATGTGATTCATTCAGACTACAATTGTGATCTACTACAGTTGTGATCCCTTGCGTAACCATAATATTGGAGCCATAACAAATGTTAGGTCCACACTTTAGAACCACATTCATGTGTATAAAGTGTGAAGAAAAGCAGTTGTGCAATTAATTTTTCATTTTAATAAACCTGGTGTCTCTGTGAGAAGGTGGGCTCATCTTAGTTTAGTGGCAACAACCTTTGTATTTGGTTGCCTAAACATTGTAGCAGACCAAAATTTGTAGATTTCAGAGTACTCATTTAATTAAATACTAAAACATTATGTGCATTTTGAATCATATGATCTTTTCAATTTAATCATTATTTAATTTTTATTTTTAATTTAATCCTTAACATATATAATTTAATTTAAGTAAGCTTTTTTTATATCTATCTACTTCTATCTTGATAAAGAAATTGATAATAATAAAATCTAAAATTTGATGTGGTATTCTTTAATGTTTACATGATACTCTTCATACTTTAAACCCAACATGTGATTTTGATTTAAAAGTAGGTATATAACATAATATTTTATTTTTTTTATCATGAATAAAATATTCTTTTAATTTACATAGACACCTTTTATGCAAGCTATATTTAATATCTATACTAGTATTAGGAGTCATTATATTAGACTTCATATATCCATGTCATCAATTTAGTTAATATGGTGCATGTGATCAGGTCATGGACAAGAAGACCTTTTTACTTTTCATGAAGGAAATGAGGGTGTAAGGGTGATGTGGGTGTTCCCCGAGCAAAGACAAAACAAGCTCGCCATGGACTGAAATAAGTGTGAAGCCCGAGACACAATGAGCCTGGATTGGGGTTGCTAAGCAAGAGTCACGAGCAGTCGAGTACGAGCAAAGTGAGGACTAGATCCACTGAGGAAAACCCCAGCTTGCTGGGGTGTGAGTACCTAGGACTTCCTCTGAGAAAGTCATCGAATGAGCTTGGCGAGGTCTCGCAATGCAACCTTGGGTCGCTAAGGTAGCGAGATGAGAATATGCACAAAAGGTCCAGTCAGTCATCGAAAATATTTATCCCTCAACTGATAGATCATCATTCAGAACCGACATATTAGCTCCCCAAATATTTGACAATGATTCACTCGGCATTTATTATCCGATGCCAAGTATTAAATTCCTGGAACGACATATGTAATCATTTTTCTGTCTGTGAAATTACACTTGTAACCCTCCTTATGTCTATATATAGTCAGGATGAACTGCTGCATGAGGCAAGTGAGAGTTATATGCAAACATTGTGCTAGAATAGATTAAAACACAGTAAGAGAGCATTGTTGTAGCCTGGGCAAGATCTAATAGAATTGCCATTCTTCATCTAATAATACAATCTAGTGTGGACATAGGGGCCTAAAGAGGCTTTAGCCGAATGACGATAAATCTCTGTGTTTATCACCTCTTCTCCTTCCTCTCTTCTTTTATTTTTCTCTGATTAACACTTGCACTCTTTAACTAGCAGTTTAGGGTTCTCAAGAACCAACTTTGTTGATTGAAATATTGGATCCTTAAAACCAAATTTTACTGTCAACATTTTGGCACCCACCGTGGGCCCTAATTGCATTCTCTTCTCGTTCAGTTTACCAACTAGCTACAATGGCAAGAAAAAAGACAACAAGGAGTTTTGCCACTACCGCCGCTTAGCCAGACGGTCACGTGCAATAGCAAGGAGAGATGCTGCCAGCTGAAGGCCCAGTTTTTCCCACAACAGGAACTTTTGCCACCCCAGTGGTAGGCACTACTGTTGGTATGACACCTCTTATTTTTTGTCAACTTGCTACCTTTGACACTAATGGAGTTCAAGCATGGTTCCAACACCAGGAAACGCTTGGAAATACTGTGAAGGAGCTTTTTGACGTCGTAAAGGTGTAGGCTCAGGCCCAAGCAAAGGGTGCACAAAGGGAAGCTGAAGGTGTTGCACCTAAAAGAGAGCTTCGTTAACAAGAGAGCTAGCAGGAGAAGATTGTCTAAGAGGAACATTGGTGAGCAAGCTCATCTCACTCATCCAATTTGTGACTAAGATCATAAGACCATCAAATTTAAAAAGAAGGACAAAAAGAAGATCGACGACACTAGAGCTCACACTAGGAGAGAAATTCAGGTGAAACTAATAAAGAACATAGGTTACAGCATCGCTCTCCGAATCATAAACACAACGAGGGGTATAAAACCCACGATCACCACTCTCGTGGCTGAGGTAGTGTCAGGAGCCACTAAAACACCAGTCATCGGTCTAAGACTCCAGACCCAAAAATTGAAGAATTGTTAAAGAGGGTTCGACAGCTAGAAGAGTAACCTGCTACTTAGAATTGCCAAGATTGCTATAAGGAGAGATCGCCTTTCACTCGGGAGATTGAGGCTTAACCCCTTTCTTAGAAGTTTAAACTCTCAAGTATCCCACTATACAATGGGGATATTGACCCTTACAACCATTTGGATGCGTTTAATGTCAAAATGGACCTCCAAACCACTAACCCACTAGTAAACTATTGTGTCTTCCCTGCTACCCTAAGAAAGATACCCCGTATATGGTTTAGGAGCTTCCCCGCTCAAAGCATTCATAGATGGGAGGAATGCCAAGAAAAATTTCTCGGGTAGTATAGGGTGCTAAGGCAGCTCACACTATCCTGCCACTTTACGACCGTATTCCAATGAAGAGATGAGTCACTAAAGGACTACATTACCTAGTTTAGATGCAAGGTCAGTAACGCCAAAAATCCTTTTGACAAAAGCATTCTCATGACCATTTCAACTGGACTTAGAAAGGACGGTAAGCTTTATGAAAGTATATACAAGTCCCCTGTGAAAGACTTATGGGAGTTTTGTGAATGAGTGGCAAAAGAAATTAAGTAGGAAGAAACCTTCAGTTCAAAGAAGCCTAACCAGAAAGAGGAATCAAGTGGCTTAGGTCGAAGCAAGAAAAAGGGAGATAGCAGGAACAATAAGAGCGACCAGGTAGGTAGATTTGATAGTTAGGTTGCCAAGAAGGCTAGGGGTGAGCAACCTCAATATCAAAGGTGCTACAACAGCTATAGTATCCTATTGGACACCCCAGATTGTATTTTTGCTACAGAGAGGGATAATGAGGACTTCAGAAGGCCTACACCCATGAAAGCTCCTATCCAGATAAGAGAAAGGAATAAGTTCTATGCATATCATAATGAGGTCGAGCATAATACTTTAGATTGCTAGGCGCTTAAAGACGCCATCGAAGACCTCATTAGAAGAGGTCGCCTAAGGGACTACGTGCTTTGACCCTTTGGATAGTGACCTCTGCAATCCTAGCAACCAGCTCAACATCAGCCTACTCCTGAAAACAAAGCCACACCTTTGGTAAGGACCATATTTACCATTCACAGTGGACTACATATTATGAGAACTTCCAAGAGGTCTCACGAGTGGTATATATGGGAGGCAAAGCACGTATTGATTACAAGGAATGGTGAAGCTGGTGGACCTGCAAAGAAGGCCAAAGCGAGCACTGACTACATCATTTTTACCGATGAAGACATATGGGGAGTGCATTCTCGGCACAATGACGCCGTGGTTATACGAGCCATAATTAGCAATGTTAACGTGCAAAGAATCATGGTCGATACAGGTAGCTTGATTAATGTGATGTATCGGTAATGTTTTGATCAAATGGGTATAAGCCCTAGTTAACTCAAACCATCTCTGAAGCCCCTCTTTGGCTTCATGGGGGATACGGTGGTCCCAGTCAAACAAATCAAGCTCCCTATAACCCTTAAGGATTTAGACTACCAAGCCACTACCCTAGCCATTTTTCTAATTATAGACTCTCCCTTGGCATACAATGTGGTGTTAGGGCGGCCGGTAATGAATGAACTAAACATGGTGATATCACCCAAAACACTCATCATAAAATTCCTGACCCCAAATGGAGTTAGGTGCATACGGGAAAAATAAGAAATTGCTCGATAGTTTTACAAGGATGTAGTCAAAATGGGAGAAAGAAAAAGGAAAATTGACATAGAACTGTGACTCACGAGCTCAACTAGCATAACTAATGACTTGATCCTCATGAAGTGGATGCTGAAAGGGTAGTGGGTCCAACTAAAGAGCTTGAAGTTATTTAGGTAAGCGAGGCTAATGTTGGAAGATGCCTCAAATTTGGTAAAAACCTATCTCCAAGCATGAAAATGGAGCTCACGGAGTTCTTTAAGGTGAATATTGATGTCTTCACTTGGAATCATGAAGACATGGCCAAAATTGATCCGTAGGTCATGTCGCATAGATTGAATATTGATTCCAACCAAAAGTTAGTGCACCAATAGCATAGGCCGATGACGACAAATGATACGAAACACTCAAGGAGGAAGTAGATAAGTTATCAGCGAATGAGTTCATTCAGGAATCTCACTATCCCACCTGGGTGGCCAATCCCGTGCTTATGAAAAAGAAGAACAGGAAATGGAGAACTTGTATTGACTTCACTGATCTTAATAAGGCCTATTGCAAGGACAGCTTCCCCCTACCAAGGATTGATTAACTGGTAGACACAACGGTAGGGCATGAACTTCTTAGCTTTATGGATGCATACTTAGGGTACAATCAAATTCCTATGGCCCCTCAAGATAAAGGGCACACCTCATTTATTATCGACTGCAGATTGTACTATTATAGGATAATGTCCTTTGGACTAAGAATGCTGGGGCAACTTACCAATGGCTAGTAAACATGAAGTTTAAAGAACAAATCAGGAAAACAATGGAGGTGTACATGGACAATATGCTGGTAAAGTTAGAACGAGTTATCGACCACGCCCGTAATTTAGGGGAGATGTTTCAAATCCTGAGAAAATGCCGAATGAAGCTGAATCCTCATAAATACGTGTTCGAGGTCACTTTTGGGAAATTTCTTGGCTTTATGGTAAACAACAGAGGGATTGAAGCCAACCCCAAGAAGATCCAAGCTCTACTCGATATGAGGTCCCCAATGGGGTCTAAAGATATACAAAGCCTAAATGGCCAAGTTACAACTCTAAGCAGGTTTATCTCCAAGGCAACGGATAAATGCGTCCCTTTCTTTAACATCCTGAAGAAGGTAAAAAGATTTGAATGGATAGAACAATGCAAGATTGCCATCCAGTAGCTTAAACAATATCTCGGGCAAGCTCTTTTTTTTTTTTGTCAAAACCAAAGGAAGGTGAAAAATTGATCATCTATCTGGGAGTGTCCCAATTTGCCCTCAGCACAGCTTTGATGCGAGAAGAAGGGCAGCTCAGTTTCCCATTTATTATATGAGTAAGAGATTATTAGACACGAAGACAATGTATTCCTCGATGGAGAAACTTGCTTACTGCCTGGTAATTACCTCCAGAAAGCTACAACATAGCATAGAGGTGCTGACATAGTTCCCATTAAGGCAAGTCCTATAGAAGACAGAGGTCTCGGGGTGCCTCCTCAAATAGGAGATCAAATTGGCCTAATTTAAGATTAAATTTAAGCCTAGACCAGCAGTCAAAGGGCAAGCTTTGGTGGATTTCATAGCAGAATTTATCGACCTTATGTGAGAGGAAGTAAAGGCGCTAGAACTTCCATGCTGGGAATTATATGTCAATGGGTCGTCCAGTGAATAAAAATTTGGGGCAGGGGTGCTCCTTATTAGTCTAGAAGGGCACAAAATCCTCTATGCTCTAAGGTTCAGCTTTCAAGCCACGAATAATGAACCTGAATATGAAGCTCTGTTAGCTAGATTACGGCTGTCCAAAGAGGTACGAGCTAAAAAAATAAAAATTTTCAGTGATTCTCAGCTCATGGTCCGTCATATGCGAGGAGAATACCAAGCTCGATGTTTGAAGATGACTACCTACTTGTAGAAGGTTTAGGAGCTATTAAAGTCATTTCAGCACTTTGAGGTCGATCAAATACCATAGGCCCAAAATGCACACGTCGATGCCTTGGCCCGCCTCACTAGGACCAAAGATGCTATCTTCCTGGGAGCAATTCCGGTAGAACTCCTCTCATCCTCCAGCATAAAGCAAGAAGACATAGTCATGATAATTGCCAAGACATTAGCTCCTAGATAAACCTGATCCTAGACTACTTGCAAGAGGGGAAGCTAGCAGATGATAAGCTCGAAGCTCAAAGATTGTGAATTCAGGCAGCTCGATACTGCATCTATGATGATGTATTGTACAAGAGAGGGTCCTCCACCTTGCTTTTGAGATGCATTGACTTCTTATAATGTGATACCGTCCTTGAAGAGATTCATCCTGGCCATTATGGAAATCATGCCAGAGGGATGTCCCTAGCTTAAAAGACTCTTCGATAGGGATTCTATTGGCTAACAATGAAATAGGATGCAATCAAACTCATCAAGAGGTATGATAAGTGTCAATAATTCATGATGATCCCATGAGCCCCACCAGCCTACTTATGGTAAATGGTCAATTCATGGCCCTTTATGATCTGGGGGATGGACCTTATAGGACCACTTCTCATAGCTCATGGAAATTGCAAGCATGCAATGGTAGCTATGGATTATTTCACTAAATGGGTAGAAGCAAAAGTGCTTGCAAAGATTTCCTCAACAAAGATTATAAAATTTGTTTGGAATAACATCATCTATAGATTTAGAGTCCCCCAGCAGATTATAACAGGCAACGGGACTTAGTTCACTAGTGAGTAGTTCCTTAAGTTCTGTGATGGTCTTAGGATTACAAAGAGCTTCTCGACCATGGACCACCCACAAGCTAATGGATAAGTAGTGGTTGTTAACAAGATAATAAAGCATATCTTGAAGACGAAGTTGAAGGATAAAAAGGGAACATGGGCAGATAAGCTACCTAAGGTACTTTGGGCATACAGAACTACAGTTTGTAGCACCACCAGAGAAACTCCCTTTGCGATGGTTTACAATTCTGAAGCAATGATCCTAGCAGAACTAAAGATGGCATCACATCAAAGAATCACCTTTGGTCTAGAGGATAATAATCAGCTACTTATTATGAATCTAGATCTTACGAAAGAAATAAGGGAAAGAACGCACCTAAGAATCATGACCTACCAGCAGTGGGCTGCAAGGTTTTATAACCAAAGGATTTGACCTTGGAATTATAAACTTGGCAATCTCATTTTACATTTAATACTTCTTGGGGTATGCCAAACAAATGAGGGATCCCTAGGGCCAAACTGGGAAGGCCCGTACCTCATCAAGAAAGTCATTAGTCACAAAGCTTATCAGCTAGCCAACATGGATGAAACAATTTCCTTAAGCCTGGAACACCACGCACCTCCACCTTTATTACCAATAGCAATCCAAACCTTGTAAATAATCTAGAGCTATGAGAAACATAGGTGTCTCCTAAAATTTTTATGTACATATCGGATTGTTTCCAAATTAAATTCCAAAAAAGATTCATAAAAAATGCTAGCTAGATCGTAATCCATCAGAGTTTTTATGTATATCCATATATATAAAATGAAAATGAAGAATGATGATAGCAATAGTAATCTTTGAAGCGGTCAAGTATGGGATTAATTGGAATAACAAAAGGATCCATGCAACAAAGTACATGAGCATAAGAGATAAAATTGTGCAAAATTACAAAAGTCGAGGCCCAAGAAATGGGCTTTCCAAGGGTTGGATTGATGTGCTGCAAACTTACTGCACATTTTAAAAATACCGCAAGCGCACGGCGTAGTTGTAACACAGAACCGGCGAGTACGGGT
>JANHAO010028204.1:0-10664 GCA_026873985.1 Saraca asoca
ACTCCATGCATATCCAAAACAGTGAAAATTCGCTCCTGCCATCTCTTGAAATTTTTTTCATCAAAGACTTCAATCTTTGATATATCCGGAAATGGATTCGGCAGAGGCACATCAGGCATTGCATTTGGAATGAAAGTAGCAGCACCAACGTTGACAGGATTGGCACCATCAGCAGCATTAGTCAACACCTCCATAGCTCTTAAGATTGTTGGGAAATCGTTGGCAACAACACACAAAACTTGGTTTGAGTCGTGTCAAAGGACACTGTCCTTAAGAGCTATTCCACCGCACACGGTTGAATGCGACAACTCCTCAGGATTAAGCAAACCTTTCTTGCAGAAGCAAGGCTAGCAGAACAACAGAAAAATAAGAATGCAGTAACTCAGTGGAGTAGAGAGGAGATGAGAATTTGTTTGTTGTGTTTGAAGTAGTTCTGGAGTTCTATATTTATAGGCTTAAAAAGTAGTGAACGTTTTCTCTTGAGTAATGTGGGACTTTTCTTTTGACACACTCACAAAACTTGAGTAATGTGGGATTTTTCTTTTGACACACTCACAAAACTACAACATACCTTGCATGAAAAAATTCACATATCTCATGGAAATTAAAGATAGGCGATAGAAATCAGCTTTGTATTTTCTTAGCAATTTCTGCAAGTAAAGTTAAAGTTCATATTAATTATCTATTTGTTAATGTGTCTTGAAAACTAAACAAAACATTACTATATATGTAAAAAATATAGATAACTGGTGGAGCAAGAAAATTTTATATCATTCTAAATAAAAAGAATGTTTGTAATTCATAAAAATCTCTAATTATTTTAAATTATTTTTTCAAAAGTATTTTCAATTAATCATTACACAAAAACATTGATCATTGCTCTTATTGATCTAGTTCTATTGATATTTCTTTGAAAGATTGAATATCGTCCATTATTTAAAGAAGATTTCCATGCCAAAATATAAATTTAATAATTTTTAACTTTAGTATTTCAATTATGTGACTTGATATGATCAAATGTAGAATTAATTTAAGAAAGATTAAAATTACTTGAATTTCCTGCTTAACCAATTGTTTTTTTTTTCTTCACATAATCACTCTTTTTGATGGTTCTAATCCTTAATTAGGAAACTGTAAGATACCAATCTGATGGGAACATGCTATCTAACCATATGAAGCATAGGAGTAGGGATCCATTGATAAATAATAGTGAATATAGATTTGTCTCCAACCCATCATAGTAATTCAACCTAATATCTAGAAACAAGTTATAACAACAAATTAGTCCAATAACTTTATGTCACTATATTAGTGCTCCAAAGTAACTCATTATAATATATGAATTATAAAGATCAAAATGAGAGAATTCCAACAATCTCCTACTTAGATAACATAATTTATAAAGTGTGGTCATTTTTAAATTAATGTCAAGACAATTATAATACTATTACATTCATAGGTTTGTTGAAATGATAAGCTTCCAATGATGTAAATCATTATATCCAAAGGGTATATTAATGTCATAGATACTATATATTTATATTTCGATGACCAAACACAAAATGTGCAAAGTGAGATTTACAGACAATAAATATAACTATATGCAAATTTCCACATAATGGTCCTAGCATCCACTCAAGATGCCACATGAGAATTGTCATTTTCAATATAGTAATGAGATAGGGCATAAATATCTCGAATAACATGTCATAATTAGAAAACATATACAAATAATATATGTGAAAAAATCATGAATATTTCATTTTAACATTTCTTGAGATAAACAACAAAAATAATATAATACTCTCACTAGCCTAAGTAAAAGACTATTGCACTAAATTCCAAATCATAGAATTATTGTATATAAGTACAATAAAGGAAAAAAAAATAAAGAACGGGACAAATACGAATGCATAATAAAAAAAACCAACTTAAGAAAAGATTAACAAATTTTTATGCTAATAAAGCATGTTAATAGAGTACATAAACAAAATTTACTTTTTCTTTTTATACAAACAAATTAATATGAAAAGAATTAATAGTTGGGAATGCTGCTGAATTTAAAAATCATAACTTTATAAAAAGAAACATGCTTAGCCACCAAAGTCATGAGACAAACCACCATTCCCTAACAATAACCACCATCAAATAAAAAGTCACAATTACATAATTAAATGCTATTTCCAAATATAATATATTTAAAATAAAAATAAATTTTAGAATAATTTAATTGATTAATATATATCTTATAATAAACATGACTATATTAGTTGCAGTTGTTGCATTCAAAACCTTAAATTATCTCAAAAAAAAAAAAAGGTTTAGTTGCATTCCAAACCTAAATAGGGTAGTTCTATAATAGTCCTTGTCTTTTGATAAAGTAATTGTATTGAACAAAATAGTAAGAGCCTAGAGACAAAAATTAACAAAAAACTCAATTTTATATTAGTAGTTGTAGATTTTATGAGGAAAATGAACAAACCATGAAATCATTATAACAATGGGTTCATTAAAAGAACTAATAAAAAGTTGCAAGCAAATATTTTTGCCATTGAAAACACTTATGGAGTAAAAAGAAATAATAAACAAAATAGAGAATGCAAGAAGTGAAAGTAAGGGTAATTAAATTAACTATTTATGTGTTGCCATCCAAACTTGTGCTAAAATCTAATTATATAGATATTCAATATATATAATTGGATTGGAGAAAAGTTCTCGCTAGAAAGTTAAATACTAATGTGCAGGTAAGATTCACTAATTATCATATCTATAAAAGGAAAATTTTAGTTGTATTTACTTAAAAAACTTAGAGAAAATAAAACAACCTTAGATAAAAAATGGTGAAACTTAACAAATGTACTAAGATAGATAGAAGTCTGTTTCTTTCAACTCTTCAAATGTTAGGTGTGTCTTGGAACAACTTTGGGTAATAAACCATTCAGGAAAGAATTAAGTATACTTAAATTAGTGACATTCCTTATAGAAGCATTTAATTGACATATATTCCACATTTTAATAGTTAATACTAATTTTTACAAATTATGAAGCCACCTATCAAAGTTATAATGCAATCTTTTTTTTAAAGTAATTTAAATTGAATCATTATGCTAGATCATAGCATAAACAACAATTATAGACTTTTGATCATATTATGTAATTATATTGAATAAGATCCATTTAACATAATTATTTAGGAAATTTAATCCCATATATTAGGCTGGATTCTACTAAACTAAAAAAGTAACTTGGAAGTCTTGTAAATCCTATTAAAAGTAAGAATACAAATGATATGCACACATTAACAAAGATGTAAATAAATTTATTGTATTCACCCTTCCAAACACAAATATATATATATATAATCCGCAATATCTTACACAACACTTTACTTGGTCACAAATCGTGCCCCAAAATCAAATACTCCTTTATCAACACAAATCTACAAATG
Source organism: Saraca asoca (assembly GCA_026873985.1). Taxonomy (NCBI): domain Eukaryota; kingdom Viridiplantae; phylum Streptophyta; class Magnoliopsida; order Fabales; family Fabaceae; genus Saraca; species Saraca asoca. The sequence continues at coordinate 3,449 of JANHAO010028204.1, forward strand.
TGATAAGGTGTCAAATTCTTAGATAATAAATTAAATATTGCGTGAATTGATATATGATTTAGATTGATAACTATGATCAAAATACATTCTTAAATGTGAAGAAACGTTAAACTACAAGACATAATACTCTTAAATATTGTGTGAATTAAATTTTCAATTTATAAATGATTTTATATTTAATTTCTATAATTAATTAAATATTTATTTTTTTGAAAATGAAAATTAATTAATAGTGATGTCAAAATTTTCGTTGACTCTAAAACAAAAAAAAATGAATTGATAGCCTCAAATTCATTATTATAAATATTTAATTGGTGTGATAAAATTGATTGTTAAAATAGATTGATTGGTAATAAAAATTTGTTAAAATTGATTATTTAAGAAAATAATTGGCATAACATGTAACATGTCATATTATAAAATAATAAATTTTATATTTTCATAAATTAAATCAATTTAAATCTATTGATAATAAAAAATTTTCCTTAAATTAATTACTTGAATATGAATTTATATGTATTTGGGCTGAGGAGGAGGAACTTTTATTTGAATTAAACATATTTAATTATAACCTAATTTGAAAGAAATGTAAAACCATACATATATGTAACACCCAGAAAATTTATAAAAAAAAATAAAAAAATAAAAAATAAAATTAAAATTAAAAAAGGATTAAATTAAAAAATCGGTAGAGACTGAATTGAAAAGATTCTTGGAAGTTGGGGCTTTGTTAAGGCGACAAAAAGTTTTGGGACATAGTGAAAGGTGGTGCAAATGTTGGGGGCTAAAATGCAAAATTATATAAATATTTTTATTTATAAAAATACACCGGCCCCTCGGGAAGCCAAGCTCCTTCGGCCTCTTCTTCCTCTCTCGAGCCTTCATCTTTTTTCTCCGTTGGTGGGCTTTCTCTGGAAATTTTCGGTGACCTCTTAACGCCAGTGTGTGTCTGGCCATTCTCCAAGTTTCGACGTACTGTTGGAGTCCGATTGAGGTTTGTTGCCTCTTTCTTCTTCCTCAGGTTGCTTATTCTGAAAATATTTATGGTTTTTGGTGAAGTGAAGTGTTCGGCCATAGCATCCCCGGTGGCCGTCCGACCACTTCCTCACCAGTGGTCGTCTTTCTTCCTCATCTTCGGCATGTTTCTTGGCTAGTTTGCCCTGCTTACAGCTGGTTTGGCCAGCTTTGTGTTCTGGGCTACCAGCGGTGTTTCGGCTGACGGCGAGCTGACAATAACTACTTTAGGACTTAGTAAGTAATCCTAAATCATTAGTTTTATTCCGTAGTACTTTGATTGAAAGTTGTTAAGAAATATATGTGGAAGGTTGAATATGTGTAGTAGATGAAATTGGAAAAATTTGTTGATAATTTGATTTGGGTATGTTTCTGGTAAATTATAGATGCTGTAATGCTTGAATTCCTACAAATTTTATAACTTGAAAGTGAGTAGCAAATCTGCTGTGCTTGTATGTATAAATTCTGATTTGCTAAATGATTTTAGCTGCTGTAAGTTTTACAATTTAGATGTGAGTTCAAAGAAATGATCATGAGTAGATAGACCCATCTTTGCAAATCTCGTTTTTCATTAAATAATGATTTTTTCAAATATTATGTTATGATTTTTAAAATAATTTGATTATCGATGATGATTTATTCTGCGGTAATATTTGTATTTAAAATATGTATTTTTTATCTTAATATATGAAGAGAATACTTTTCAATGTGAAAAGCTTAGATAATTTGAGACCTTGGACTCAATGGAAACCCGTTGGTAATCTGATAACATTGTGAACAGCTTGTATGGCTGGGTAATACAGAAAAGAAAATGGTCTGAATGTTAGTAATAACCCAAGGGCTGGTATTTGCCTATTTGGCAGAATGATAAATGTGACCATGGAATATAAATATTCAATACATGTAATAAGTAAAAAGAAAATACTGATGGTATCACGATTACTTGTAGAAGTTTCCTTGGTGTCCAGGTGTTGATATGATATTTCTACATTTTGAATAAAGATTAGAAATGGAAATGCTTTAGTTGATTTTGAAAATACTTTGATTGATTTTAATATATTTTGATACTGTTGTTTACCCGAATACTAAATTTCTTATTATATCCTATATTTAAAATGATTTACTTAACTGAGGATTCATTAGTAATTCCTTGTCAATCCGCAAGTGCATTTGTGTATATCAGTTTTGATTTATAGGAGAAATAAGGAGAAGAAATGGTCAGGTGTAATACGGTTGGACTTGGAGATCCGATTCTGGTTCCCTGTTGGATTCCTTTGGATTCAAAACCACTAGATAATCCCAGGAAACCCTCAGGTGCACTTGTGACCACCCGATGACAGTTGAAGCGATAAGGGGGAGGGTGTAATCTGACAAAAATACTTGGTTGGTGTTGTGGATGGTATAAGGGCGATCTGATCGATTTTTGTTACCTATTGGAATTATCTAGATCCAATCAGCATTTGTTTTTAAAGAATAGAAATACATTTTGAAATATTTTATTCATATAAATATCAGATTTATGAAAAAGCCATTTTAAGAAATACATAATGTATGTCATAAGAGAATTGAGAAAATAGTTTTCAAAAAATTTCAGTTTTGAGGGAAATTTTGTTTGACAAAAATATTTAGCTTCAAAAATATATATATATATATATTTATGATGAATTTCATATAATTTGTAAATTGACTATTCAGTCTATGGTGAGACTACTCACTTACTAAATATTCAAAACTCTTTCAACAAAAATAAAAGGGAATAAAATAGTAAATGTATATAAACAGCAATTGATAAGATAATAATAGATAGGTGTTGAATTAGTTATGTTTCGGATGCTTAGTAAGATAAATATTTAGTTTGGACCACCGTGTGTTTGATTTGTGCTACGTATGCTTTGTTAAGTGTATAGCCCATATTGTTTGTTTGTGAAAATCTTGTATAAATTGATGTTGTAACTTGGTTGTTAGATAGGAATATTTAATGTAATATATTTGTAATTGAGTCCTGAATACCTAGTAGGTTGTTGTTATCTAGTTTGGGCCACTGTGTGTCTGTTTATCTATTGTACAGGTTTTGATGGCGTGTGTCCCTTGTTGAGTATTAAGGCCTTGAGCCTAAGTGTCCAAATTATAGGGGAAACTTCACTAAATTTTCGACAGAAATAGATAGATATTTATGAGATAGTACTATAGTCAAGCTTGTAGGCGGTTTTCTACGGGTGACTTTCAACGCCGGTCACGGACCCTTAGGCTAGTCATGACAATATAATACTCCTAAACTACTATGTAAAATTTAATTTTCAATTTTCAAATTATTTTATATTTAGCTTTTATACCTAATTATCATAATTAATATTATATTTAATTATATTTTGAAAAATAAATTAATTAATTGTTATAAAGTCAAAATTTTGGTTGAACATGAAACAAAAGAAACCAAAGTTTATTTAGTTTAGAATGACATAGTATACAAATCTAATTTGATGTAATAAAATTGATATTTAAAGTAAATTGATTGGTAATAAAATTTTATTAAAAAATGTTGTTTAAGAAAATAATTGGTTGAACAACTTATGATAATATAATATAGTAAATTAAATTAAATTTTTCATAAATTAGTTTAAATAAGATTTTTTATAATAACATAATTTGTTGCAAATTTTTTGAATTAATATTACACTTAATTATATTTATTATAATAAATAATAAATTAATTATATTAATTATAATTATAGGAAGATAGTTAGATGTTTGGTGGAGAAAAGGAGGATGAATTAAATAGAACCTCGCATTGTTGTATAAACTCCTTCATATTATTGTTGTAAATGGATGATGAGGATAAATGACACATCAGGTGAAATCGGAAGAATGGTCCTTGTTCACTTATCTTGGTACTTTTAAATACTACTATACTGGAATATAGATATTATGTGGATAATGGATTCAGGCTGGATTTACAAGCCATATCAAGACACGGCGGGAATTATTTTCTATTTGGTATGTTTAACTTCAATCCTTTTTTAAAATGGATGTTTAAGTCTTGTCCTGTCTAAGTCAAGTTTTTAACATTTTAGAATATATAACATAATTAAAATATATAGACATATGAGTTATATTTATATTTATTCTTGTGGCTCAAATGTGGAAGCGCTGATTTGTACACTATTTTTTAAATATTCCCTCATTTTTGTGATACTTTGATCATTTTGGTATAATTTCTTTATCTAATAGGAATAGGAAAGCACATGAATATGATCATTGCATTTTTATCATTGTATTAATATAATATGACATTTAGATTCTTTTTAAAATTATGACAAAAGGCTAAGTATAATTTGTCACTTATGAATAATTTTGTCAGATAATTGTAAAAATTAATAGTTGTTGATATTAAATGTAATTATTTCAAAGTTAAAAGGGGATAACTTGCATTTTTCCCCCCAAAAAAAAGAGAAAAAACCATTATATATTTATATTAATTCTTAATAATTAAGATTTGTCTCACATCATTCAGGTGAAATTTATAATATAAATAAAATATTTAATATTTAATCTAAAACCAAGTTAAATGAGGCCATGTTGTTTCAAATATTTAAGTCCGAACACAATTTATTTTTAAAGTAGACTTAATTTTTGTTTTAATTAAGTACTTGACGCTAAAATGAATTTAATAATTTTTAATTTGAATCTTTCAATCATCTGATTGTATATGATAAAGTGTATAATTGTTTTAAGAAGGATTATAATTACTTGAACTTTCTGTTTAATTCATTGATCTTTTCTTCTTGACAAAATAATCAGAATTTCCTGAGCATCCTTCTTGATCAATTAATATTTTCTTCTTGACAAAATCACTCTTCTTAATGGTTTTGGTCCTTGATTGGGAAACTATAAAATAACAATCTGATGGAAAAAATTACTATATAACCATATTAGACATAGGAGTAGGGATTTATCAATAAATAATAGTAAAAATAGATTTGGATCTTGCTCATCACAATAATCCAACCTAATATCTAAAAACAAACTATAGTTTCAAATTGAGTTCAATAACTTGATGTCACTATTTAGTGCTCTAAATTATCTTGACATTAATTCATTATAATTTATGAATTATAAAGTCCAAAATAAGAGAATTCCAACAATCTCCCACTTGGATAAGATAATTCATAAACTGTGGCCACTTTTAAATTAATGTCAAAATAATTATAATACTATTACATGCATAGGTCTATTGATATTATAAGCTTCCAATGATGTAAATCATTAATGTCATACACTCTATATACTTATATTTTGATGACCAAATACAAAATGTGCAAAATGATATTTATATGACAATAAATGTGATTATATGCAAATTTCCACGCAATAGTCCTAGCATCCACCCAGGATGTCACATGAGAATCGATATTTTCAATACAATAATGAGATTTAGTCTAAATATCTCTAGTAACATGTCATAACTAGATAATGTGCACAAAAAAATATATAAAACAAAATCATGAATATTTTATTTTAACATATCTCAAGATAAATAACAAATACGATATAATACTCCTAATAACCCCAAACATTAAAAGACTTAGTCAAGCCTAAATTAATTACATGACCATGATATATTTCAACAGCTAAACCTTTAGTTAATGGATCTGTGAGCATGTGATCTGTGGAAACATATTAAATGCAAGTAAAATGCTCACATATCTTCTGTCTCACAAATTGATATTTTACATCAAAGTATTTTGTATAGGAAGAGCTTTTGTTCTTCAGAGAGAAGTTCATAATAATAATATTGTTATAGTAAATGGTTAAGGACCTTGAGATGCTCTCAACAGCAGAGAAGATGGTAATAAAATTTCTTAACCACATGACTTCACATGCAACTTCATAATACATGACGTACTCTGCTTCTATAGTGGAGGTTGTTGTAATAGACTGTTTGTTACTTTTCCATGACATAGCTTCTTCTACCATCATAAAAATGTATCTAGATGTTAATTTATAATCATTTAGACAATTTGTAAAGTTCAAGTCTGAGTAGCCTGTAACAATGAGATTTCTCAATGTTTTATAAATTAACATATAATCCTTAGTACCTTACTAATACCTTATTACTCCTAGTTACAGTTTAATGTGTCTGATTCACTCAAGTATCTTCCTAACACACTAATAATATAAGTTATATCATAACATGTACATAATTGAGCATACATTAGGCTACCTATGATTGACGCATATAAGATATTTTTCTTCTTTTGCCTTTTTTCATTATTTTGAAGACACCAGGTCTTTGAAAAGATTTCAGCCTTTTAGGTATGTGAAAAGCCTAAAAATGTGTAGGCACGTTGAATTTCTTCAAAATTTTCTTGATATATGATTGCTGAGACAAGCTAAGAACAACTATATATCTATTATGATGAATCTCAATGCTCAAAACAAAAGAGGCACTCCCAAGATCTTTCTTCTTGAAGTGTTGTGATAGCATTTGCTTTATCTTAGTCAACATATTCACATCATTGCTTATGAGGATAATGTCATCAACATATAGAATCAAAATTACAAAACTGCTTAGAATCAATTTCATGTATATACACTAGTCTGCATCATTTTCTTTGAATCCAATAGAAGTTATTATCTTATCAAACTTAAGATACTACTGTCTAGATGCTTATTTTAAGCCATAAATGGACTTCTTTAGTTTTACACACTAGGTGTTCCTTACCTTTCCCTTGGAAACCATTTAGTTGTTTTATGTACACTGTTTTTGATAGGTCACCATTTAAGAAAGCTATTTAGACATCTATTTAATGCAGCTTTAAATCAAAGTGAGCTACCATCGCCATAATAACTCGGAATAAGTCTTTAGTTGAAATTAGCAAAAAAGTCTCTTTATAGTGAATGTCCTATCTTTGAGTGTAGCCTTTTGATACTAATTTGGCCTTGTACCTCTCAATCCGGCTTTGAGCATGCCTCTAAGTCTTGAAGACCTATTTACATTAGATTGGCTTAGAATCTGCAAGTAACTCAACTATATCCTACACCTAATTCTTATACATAGAAACTAATTTATCTTCCACAACACTTATCCTGTCACGACCCAATTCCCAGGTCTGTGATCGGCGTAGAAGATCGCCCGTAGGAGACCTCCTACAAGCCTAACTGTACATTTTGACCCTTAATTTTCTTTTATTCCTGTCGAAAA
>JANHAO010028205.1:0-10663 GCA_026873985.1 Saraca asoca
CTTGACTTTCCTAAACCAACAGTACCACAAACTACAACCCTCTTGGCATGTCCAATTTTTATTTTTATATCTTGCAATGTATGAAAAGGAGAAGATATATCCCATGAGAAATTCTTATCAATTTTGATTTTCATATCTCCATAACATCAGATTGCAAGTTATCAAGACAAAGAAATGATGCCATCCTATCAAGAGAAACCTTGGTGCTATCATTGATATTGTGTCAGAAGACTATAAATTGGTTGCTAAAGAACTCAAAATGTTGCAAGTGCAAATAAGATCTTCCCTAATTCAAATGGGATCTTCATAAGAATACAAGTACCAAAAGTAACTACAGCAACAAAAGTTAGGGTAAAGTAGAAGAGAACTCTAGTTATTCCTGCACTGACTAAAGAATTCTTAAGCCATCCTATCTCAATCTTCCTGAATTCAATAATTTTCGACAATAACTTCATCTCCTATGCTTGTAGTTTAGGAATCCTCATGTTTTTTGAATCTCAAATGTCACCTTCATTCTTCTATCTTTTGACTCCATTAGCTTTTCTTGAAACTTTTCTTGAATTGATCCTAAAGGCATGTTTAGCAAAATAATGAAAATAGTGGCAACAAAAGCAGCTATTGAAGTAAGATTAACACTTTTATACAAAATCAATAATGCCAATACAACTTGTAGAATAGTCATCCATGGATCATGCATGTACCAACCAAATTCACTTGTCATTAAATTGATGATTTCCCCACTCGTATAATCTTCTTTTGATTTACACAAAAGGGTCAAACCTTTATTATATATCATGACTACTTACATTGCTTGGCCTCTAATCCTAACCTGTTGTAACCTAAATATCCAGTGCCTTAGCAATAGGCATTCCATAAGCTTTACACTAAGAAATGCTAATGCCAAGACATAGCCTTCATGTTTGAACTCCCAGCACTCATTGAAGCATTAGACAAAAGTGTCTATGAGATAAGGGCCAACATTAGAAGAACATGTGCAAAAGAAAGCAACTAAATCTAATAAGAGAATTTCTTTCCATGTTGAGAAGACTAAAACCTTTGTTAGCCTAAGAGTGGTCACTTTGGTTACATTACCATACTCTGATTCAAGCCTTTTTCCATAATTTGGAGATGTCCCATGTACACTGTCATCACTGGCAAGCATAGGGAGGTTTTCAAAGACTATAGTCTTCTTATTGCCAAAAGTAATAAGAGGACTCATCTATGAGAAGGTAAGAATGCTGAAAAATCCAGCATTTGATAGAGGGTTTAGATTTTTAACCTTTTTTGTTTTGGTCTTGTTTGGCTTAGAAGTTGAATTATTTCTTGGACTAGAATTATCATTCAAAAGAGGTTCCTCAATTAGGGGAACTTTAGCTTCATTTTTGACAGAAGAACCCACATAGCAAAAAAGCAAACCCATAAGAGAGGATTCAATATTAGGAACAAGATATATGATTGGAAAGGAAGCATGGTTTTTGTAAAGGAGAAAGTCTATTATAGGGCAACAAGAAAAAACAAAGGAAAAGACCCAAAGCCAAATTCTCAAGAATTGGAAATGCAAATAAAACATTAACAATACCCTAAGCAACTATTATGACAGCCAAGTCCAAAATAGTCACATTCTTTTTAGACCAATTTCTTTCTTTACAATACAAGTAGTTCAGTGAGCATAATACCAAATTAATATACAAATAACCAAGCAACATAGCAGAGTCTGTTTGTTGTACAAAGACCTTCTATTTCTTTCATTTTCTCTATGGAGTTTCTACCATAGCCATCAAATAACCAAGCCAAGTAACAAAATCAGATGCAATGAACCAAACAAACCATGTGTGAAAATGAGTTGGAGGAAAAAATCACTTCTAGGGTAGATTTAGAGAAAGAGCCTTAGAATTCTTCCTGTAATTTTTCTTCAAAGTGAAAGTTTAGTGTATATGAAGAGTAAGGCTTTCTGACTGACACCTAGCATGATCCATTAGTGAAAGACAAGTTATGTGACTATAGGATTATGAAAGAAAGACTTCTCTACAGCCAATCCAGGAAAAGAAATAAACATTTTGGACATCATTGGCTCCATGACATCATTTTCTTTGTAATTTTTTATTTTTTATTTTTTGTACATTCACCTTTCAATTATCTAGTATCCTATTTTCCAGTCACTTGTTTTGATAAAGCTTTTGAAAGAGATACCAAAGAGCTATCTTTTCTTTCCACAATATTGTGTATATTTTACATAACAATTGACTACCTATAAATATTTTAAAATACAAGATGCCAAGTGGTTGCTTATTTCCCCATTTCAATATTGATAGTTATTATGGAGGTTCCCCTATTACAAAGCTACCCATTATAAAATTCCCATGCATTTTGAATATTGAAATTTAATGTCCATGTAATGCCTTAATAAGAATACTAACCTTATTGCACTCTTTTGTCATTGGTTATGTTTATTACATTATTTGGAAGAATGTAAAATAAGACATTTGTAATCTTCAATGCCTTAAATGGAAGTAACCAATAAAAACATTTGATAAAAAGGTTACACACTTAAGAATATCACAACATCAATATTCATTACAACTTACACAAACACAGGTCACATTCAAAAAAGAACTATCTAGATTAAACACACAACTAAGAACTAAAATGAAATCACTCATGAAAGGATAACACATAAAAATAAAGAGTAGAGAAACAAGACATGACATGTTAAGCCATTTGCAATGAATATTTCAAGCTTCCATGATTTCACTAAACCGATCTCCTCTTTCTTTTTCTCACCCTTTGATTAGGCTCACCTTCAACAATCCTCACAATCCATTTAGGTTTTCCAAATTTGAATGCACACATTCCTAACATTACTCCCAATACCATTTCACATCTATTTCCCAGTGCTACAGGTTGCCAGCTAAATCCAAGCAATTGTCCATGATTAGATGTCTATGAAGATGGTGGTTGCTGTTGAGGATCCTTGTAGCTTTGTTTTGACAATGGAAATCCACATAACCCCAAGTTTCCCCTGTAGGAATCATTTGAAAATGTGTTAAACTGTTTGCCTTGAGGTATCACTCCCACTAGCTTGTTTTGTGAGAGATTTAATATAGAAATAAAGATTAAATTGGCCAATTCCATAGGAATTCCACTAGTAAGCTTACTTGAAGAGAGATCTAATGATTCAAGATCAGTCATCCTTCTTGTAGATTGTGGGATAGGACCAGTGAATCTATTATATGAAAGGTTGAGCTCTATGAGTCCATACAGCTCTCCTATGACTTTTGGAATCTCTCCTTCAAACATGTTTTAAGACAAATCAGTTGTTGAAAGGGCTTTTAAGACCTTCTTCATGAACATATCTATCCCTTTGATTGTCACCTCCAGGAAAACATAGTACTGACCATAGTATAGGTCATAACTCATATATCCCTTACTAGTTTCTTCTGTTGTAGCATCCCTCATGGCATCAAAATTTTCAATGTATTTTTTGGGTAGAGGGCCACTAAAATTATTGTTGAAGACATAAAAAATAGTTAACATGGGGAAAGCATAACTGCTCTTGAAATTTCTGATGAAACCATAGAACTTATTAGCTCATAAAATTAGTATGCTCAATTGTGGAAAAGGTTCAAGCCAATGAGGAAATGTGTCATTTATGATATTACTGCCAAGATCTAAAACACTCAGTTCTTTGCACTGGGCCAAAGATTAAGGTAATAGCCCTTCAAATTGGTTTCCATTTAAAGTTAGAACTTGGAGTTTATATAGTTTTGAGAAACAATTAGGCAAAGTACCACTAAGTTTGTTCACCAGTAGATCTAAAATAAAAAGATCTGATAAGGTTTCAATGTATTGTGGAATGGTGCCTGTCAAGTTGTTATAGGAAAAGTTGATTAATTCTACACTACTTGTGCTGCAAATTGATGATATTTCTCCACTCAAAAGGTTGGAACTAAGGTCAAGGATTCTCTCACACTTGAAGATGAGAATCATTCCACTAATGTCAATGGATTTTGAGAGAGGTTCAAATATTGCAAGGAATCATTTCCTATCTTAAGTAACCATTTGGGCACCTCTTCATTAAGGTTGGCATTTGAAAGATCTAAAAAAATCAACCTTTGAAGTTGTCCAAAGAATTTGGCTTGTGCAGTAATGTTGCTTAAAGACATGTTCAGCTCTTCTAGATGGCAACATAAGTAACTATTGAAGCAAGACCAACATTTTTATACAAAATCAATGATGCTAATACAACTTGCAGAATAGCCATCATGAATCATGCCTATAGCAACCAGATTCACCTATTTTTTTCTAAATCAACTATCATTAAATTGTTGATTTCCCCACTTATATGATCTTATTTTGATTTACAAGAAACCTGTATTACAAATCATAGCTACTAACATTGCTTGGGCCCTAATCCCAACCTGTTGAAACTTAAATATTTAGTGCCTTAATGATTAGCATTCCACAAGCTTTGCATCAAGAAATGCCAAAGCCAAGACATAGCCTTCGTGTTTGAACTCATGGCTCCTATTGAGGTTTTGGACAAAGGTGTCTATTTAGAAAATAATTAGGTTTGTGTTAGGGAAAAAATAAAGAAAGATTAAAGAGAATTAGGGAGAAATTATTATTGACTGAAATAAGATAGCTGAATTACCTTGAAAGACTTAACATTGCTCCTCTATTTATATAGAGCCTATATAAGAGATAAAGTTCTAATAAAACTCCATAACTTATTGGCTTATCTAAACTTATGACTTATCTCAAGTATTATAGTTTAACTAAAGCTTAAACTTGTTACATTAAAGTGAACTTTCAAAAATAAAATGTAATAAAAAATAGCTATAAAGAAAACATGACAAACTTCAAACTACATGAATGGCTTGCAACAAACATGACATACAGACAACTCTCCCTAAACCAAACACTCACAAACTAAAAAAAAATGCAAAAACTTTGATGAATACAACTCCTAGAAGTCTTGAGCCAACTACCCCTGATTGCTCTCTCAACCTTCTTCTAGCCGCTCTTCTTAGCATCTCCAAAAGTCTTTTGCTAGCTTTTTTTAAGCTACTCTTTCCACTTCCTAGCCAAAAACACCAATACCTATCATTAGATTTACACCAAAACCACCAATACTACCACAAATCATGTTGCTCTTAAATTATGCTCATTGCAGCCAACTTCAAGCCATCAAAGTAAGAAATGCATTTGAATAAACAGAACTTAAGAACCAATATGCTGCGAAACAGCCAAAAGTAGTAGTACAAACCACTTCATATTTGAGGACAACCTCACTAAATTAGACCTATGCGAATACAAGTCATACTAAACAGTGCTCCAAATCACATGAAGGCACCAAATTTTGCTAAACAGTCCTCCAAATCACATAAAGGTACGAAAATTCACTAAACAGACCTCCAAATCACATAAAGGCACCAAAATTCACTAAATAGTGTTCCAAATTACATGAAACACAAAAATTTGCCAAACTCATTGCAATACAACTTTACCAACAATAAAGTTACTTTCATACCATGTTAAAAGGGAGAGAGAGAGAAAGAAAGAAAGAAGATATTATGAAATCATTGTTGCCAAAACATTGCTAGAAAAGCTACTTCTTCTAGCATCTTTATCTCCACTAACCCAAAAGTGAACTCCAGTGGACCAAAGTATAAATGCAATAACTGTAAAGAAATAATCAAAATTAGAGCAAAAATTGTTCCCATACTGCCAAAATAGCAAATTGATCTAGTTTAGATTCTTACATTTGCCAAACGTTACCAATAATCAACAAAATCAACTAAAATGCAGTAAGCATTTGAATAGAAGTTCCATCAATCCATAAACCATCATAATCAAGCTCTAAATCACTCAAACCATGTTCTGAACTAGGTCAAATTAGCCAACCATGCAAAAGAACCACTAAAACTACCTCAAGCAGTGAGAAAATACACCACAAGCATGTCCAAGGTGTTGGTCCCAAAAAATATCAAGAGTGAAAATGATCTTGTCCTTTTTTATGTTAGTGAAATTTATATACTCTCTTTAAAAATAAATTAAATTCTTATTTGATTTGTAAAAGCAAAAGTTTTTAATAAAATTGCCTTTGGATTAGAATTATGAAGCTAATTGGATAATTAGGATCTAATTGGAATAACTAATTAGATTGGTATAGACTTGAGAATCAAGAAAACAATCAAATTAGTTTATATGAGAAAGTAGAAACAGATTGTTCAGCAGTTAAATAGAATTTCCAACATAGCAATTCAATAGAATTATAGTGAACCAGTATTGTAGTAGAAATGTTAAACCAGTGCAGTAAGCATAAATTGCAGAATAATAAAGAATTGTAAAGAATAGTAAAGATGCTACAATTTTTAAAGTGGTTCAAATTTAACTAGAACCATAGTTAAAGTTTACATCCACTAGATCAATCCTCAACCAGATGACCTCTTTTATTAATTACAGCAAGATTTTAACTAGGCTCCTGAACAACTAGTTCATACAACAAGATTTACACTAGGCTCTTGCTTAACCTATAACACAAGAATTAAACTAGGCTCTTGCTAACCTAGATGCAATAATTCTTTTATCTCAATAGACTATGATCAACCTCATAACCTAGAGACATACAAAGAATTCTATATACCTTCAACTAGCTATAATCAACCTCACAACTAAAGAAAATGTAGAGGGAAGTTCAACCTCTTCCTTTGTATCCCCAATTTCTACTAACCTAGAAATTGCAAATTAAAAATCAAGAAGAGTTAGATATACCATACTAAATTTGAGATGAATATCTCAAATATCTAACTATGAAATTCTCTTCAATTCTGATTAAAGATCCTTGAATTGATCAGATATAGTGAGGTAGTGATGAATCCAATAAACCTCTAATATCTTTGTCTTTTTTGCACTTGAAGAAATATAGAAATATGAAAACTGTTATGTTTGAAATAAGGTTAAGGGTATTTATAATTACAATAATTGACTTTCAACAAATAACTAACTTTCTGTTCTTGAGTCGATTCATAGTAGTTAGTAACTAATGAATCAATTTGTGAATCAATTCACTTATGAATATTATAACGAATGTGCATGATCGAATTGATTTATGAATTGAATCACAGTATATTGTAAAAAGTCTTTGAATCGACTAGGGGATCGATTTAGGTAAAAATTCTAACGTTTGGTACAAATATTTTTTAAAACTTTTCTTCATAAATCGATTGTTGAATCGATTTGAGTACATTTTCACAAGTTTGTCAGCATGAATCAATTCGTGAATCGGTTCACCTAATGTAACATGGTTTTCATAAAACTTGCACTTGTGAAAGATCATTTGAAAAATATTGTTTGAAAAACATTTGATTTTAGCTTACTTCAAGTGGTTTGTTTCCACCTCAATGTATCAGTTTTAATAAGCTTGCTTGAATCAAAATTAATTTGAATTCACTTACAAAAGATCTTAGAAAAGATAAAATAATTCCTAAATCTATTTGGAGATCTTTTGAATCTCATACACTTTGATTTTGGAAAACAAGTAACAAATACTAAAACACTTTGTTAGATGCAAAATTATTTTCAACATCAAAACTAAACAAGGAATGATAACAAAGCAATCACAAATGATAACAATGTCCTTAGCTAAACTGATAAGGCTAACACAAGGGAGGCAGACCACCACAAGACCAAAATTGAATGACTAGAGCTCAATCACATATAGGAAGATTCAGAAAGTGCTAGAGATGCTTTTACCAGAAGCGCATCACTGGAAATTGCCTCACATTCTGTCATACCTACCACATTCTTCTATGTGTGGTGTTCATGCGCCACCATAGAACTTGCGCATTACTTCACTTACCATCTAGAATTGATCGTCAGTCTCTAGTGGTCGTATGCCTAAATGGGTTTCACCAGACTGTGAGGCTCCAATATCCAATAGTTGCGATAGCTACTTGTTGCAAAACATTCTTCTCTCATGTATTTTTCTAATTTTTTTTACTAAAAAATTAATTAACAGTAACAAAGAAACCCAACTTCTGACTCAGGAGTTTTTTTTGCTCTCTTATTTTATTTTATTTTTTTATTCTTTTCTTTTACTAAAACTCAATCAACAATAACAATGAAAAACAAATAAACCTAAAAACCTAGAACAACAACTTAATTCCTCTTTTTTTTCACAATAACAAGACATAAATCAAACTAAATTTATACTAAAACTACAACAGCAACTCAACCTTATTCAAGGTTGTTGGAAGTGGTATAACCCACAAGGCCCCAAAGCAGACAATACCACACATTCTTTTTAGACCAATCTCTTTCTTTCCAATACAAGTAGTTTAGTAAGCACAATACAAAGTTGAACATACAAATAACTAAGCAGCATAACAAAGTCAATTTGGGGAGAGCTATAGTTGACATTAGCATTTAAGTTGAATGATGAAAATTTATTATTTAAAATATCAAGATATTCCAAGTTCTGTAGTTTGAAGAAATGATGAAATTCAACAAATCCACTTAAGTTTTTTGATGATAGTGCCAAGTAAATAAGGTTTACAAGGTTAAAGAATGCACCTATTGGACAAAGATGAAACCCAAGATGGAATTGTTCTAGTGAAACGATTATCATCCAATTATAGATAATATAATTTGGGATGTCCTGTTACTTTGTTAGGAAGAGGACCCTCTAATTATTGAATGAACAAGCTAAGCACTTAAGTTAAGGTAAGTCAAACAACAAAGATGGAAGTTGTCCTCCTAAACAATTTCCATAAAATTCTAGATGTTCCAATTTTCTCAACTATCCAAACTCATGAGGAATTTGACCACTAAAATTATTTATTGAAAGTTCCAAGGAAATGAGATGTTAAAGGTTTGAAAGTGATGATGGAATTTCACCATTCAAATTATTATGATATAGGGTCAAAGAAGTATATTGTGTGAAATTAGACAAGATTATGATTGATCCCTCTAATTTGCATTCTTCGATAGCCAAGAACTTAAGAGTAGAACTGTAGTTAGATTTTAGAAGCTGAAAGATACAAGAACCTAAACTTGAACTTGACAGATGAAACTTTTGAAGCTTTGGTAAACAAAGAATCTCACTTCCAAAATTTTCCTCCAATCCAATATCCCAAAGATCAAAAGTAACCAAAGAGGAAGACAAGTTGAGAAGTAAAGACAAATAGTTAGGTGTGATGGAAGACATATCAGCATCATCTAGAATTAGCTCTTTTAAATCTGTCATATTTTGCTTGAGCTTTTTCCAAGTGGATGCTTCAACTTCTATTTCATCATTCTCAGAAACATCAAGTGAGACTAATTTGGAGAGGAGTAAGATTTCATAAGGAAGTTCACCAACAAGTCTAGAGTGAGACAAGTTGAGATGTGTCAGACTACCAAGTCTACTAATTCTAGATGGAATCCAAGAGGGATAAAAATTATTGAAAGCAAGGTTGAGTTTTTTAAGATGAGTAAGAAAGTAAAGGCTATTATTAGGATGGAAATTACCTTGAAGCTGACTACAAGTAAGGTCGATGCCAATCACGTGATGAGACATAATGTCACATGTGATCCCATCCCATAAGCAGCAATCAATGTCATTCTTCCATGTTCTAGCCTTTGTACCATTCCCAAAGTCATGGTAAAAAGAAGCATATGAAACACCATCAATGGTGAAAGAGCTCTTGAAATAAAGCAAAGTAGAGGTCTCATGAGGAAGACAAAAAGGAGAGGTATGAGAAATAAGGAAGTGAAGGAGAAAGAGCATAAGGAATGAATAGAGCAACGCAAAGGAAGCCATAGCCATAGCTTGAAGACAGTTTCTTTATGTATATGTGAGCAAAAGCCACACAATCCCTCAATATTTATAGGGATAACCAATAAAAAATTTAGAAATTAGTACTAATAATTTATTATCTAAGCAGAAAAGAAAGAACCACATGCAAAAAACAATAAACTAAAAAATAATATATCATATATGCTAATAATTGTTTATAATTTAATAGTCTATAAATTGAATAATACTATATCTACATTCATCCTTTCTAGTTTTTATTTTGTTTTTATAGTTAAATCCTGTTGTGAAACTTATTACATTATTAGAAATATGTAAAATCGACATTTAGAAATTGATCTGAACATTTTTAACATTATAAATAATAATTTTTGCTTTAATTTTTTTTCTTTTTGGTATGACCTACTACCATTAACTTAAAGTCTAATGAGAAACTTCTGAAAAATTTTCAAAATAAATAGTCCATATTGACGGTGGTGGAAAAGAGAAGAAAATCAATGCCCTATACATTACGTTTCCAATCTTTTTCCAAAGTCATTAATAATAAGAATATTCAACCATTTACACTCTTTACTTTTATATTCCTTATAATTATGTCAATTAGTAGCCACTTTTATTGAAGGAGTAAAAGGAAAATTGAAATTTTATTTCATAAATTTCTAATTAACTTATTCAATTTTTTTTCTTGTACAAGATGAAATCATATATTTCTTTCTCCTTAGCGTACTAAATATATAATACAATTTTAACTTCTTTTTTTTTTTTTACAATACACCCCTGGATCTAAAACTTATTTCAATTATATTAGTTTCCCTTTTGATCATTTATTCCATTTTATTCAAATAATATATTTCAGAAATGAGTATT
>JANHAO010028206.1:0-10664 GCA_026873985.1 Saraca asoca
CACTTTTTAATCCACTTTTCTAGGGAATTTAGTGTCTCATTTCTTGCATATTTCATTAGTAAAATTCAGTTTGTCATTTTAATTTTTTAGTCATTTTAGATAGTTCAACAAATCATTCTTTGTTCTATTAAAGTTTTCCATTAAAGTTGCATGAAATTCAATCCCTATGGAGACGATACTCACTAACTCTATATTACACAATTGACTGCGTGCACTTGCGTAACTTGAGTGACCAAACTCATTATAAACAAAACTCACATTCACACACCCAACAGAATAGTGGACTACCATTATGTTGATAGGGGTAGTAATAGTCATGACTACCATCGCAAATGCGATGGTGGTAGTAGTAGTAGTAGTCAAGAGCCACATTGTAAATAATAGTGAATAGTAGACGAATGGATTGAGTAAAATTGTTTTTATTATTTTTAATATAAATTTATTTATCAGATCTTATTTTTCACCATAAGGAGATTATATAACGTTATACAATAGATAATATCGTGTTATAAATTTATTTATCAAGTCTTATTCACCATCCTAGAGAATAATTGCTAAATTTCAAATATAGAATAGCGATAATTGGATTTTTCAAATTTTAAATGTAAAATAGATAAACATATCAATTTTGTTTTTTTAAGTGATCTATAATTTTTTACAAGGATTCATTATTTTAATAAAAAATTATAAATTTATGCATCTTTTAAATTTATATCTTTGATTTTTTTTAAAAAAATAAGAGGGTCCGTAGTAGTCAATATCAATCATGGTCAAATAAAAATTAAAAGGTAATTCTATTCACAACCTAGGAAGGCCCCCTCCAACCCCCATGCACTGTCAACAAAAAGTCGGAAGTTTTGACTAATTTTATGTCAAAATAAGTTATTTTGCTATTGATTTTGTAACAAAATAGATCATTCAGCTATAAATAATTCTTTTTCTATTTCCTCATTCACATTTTCTCATAGGTAGAGTTCAAATTTTAGATTTGTATGCTTGCAAGAAATTATGCATAAAAGAGTAACAATAATATTATTGTTTTATTAGATAGATGATAGCTTCATTTTGTTGGGCCTAGTCTTATTGTACATTGAACTTTCCAAGTGCTTACGTTCAGTGGGGCCCTAATATCAAGTCTTGTTGAAATTTGAGGTGGAATTATTGTTATAGGTACGTTATGGGCTTTCCATTTCCTCCACAGCCTATATGAAATTGTTGTTATTGGCAAGTTGTGGGCTTTCCATTTCCTCCACAGTCAATGTAAGAACATCGTCATCCGCCCTAGCAGTCACAAATACTTCACATAAACTCCTCACTTCCTCAAGTTTTTCCTTGTCCCTCACTTTTGTTTTGTTCTTTTTGTGTTTTGGAATTATAGTCCTAAAAAGAAATCTAAAATAAAGATTTCACATAATTTGCTCTGCTTATTTTCATTGATTTTCCAAATTTTGCTTACTGCTAGGTTTAGATGGCTAAAGTTAGAAATTGCTGGATGTGAGGTGATCACATTCCATAGCTTGGCTACTCAGATTCAGATGGAATGAAGTGTAGCACATTAACCATATTTTCTTTTAATGAAATTTAAATGGCAAACAATGTGTTTTGTACCTACTGCTTGTTTGATGCAGTGTTGTTTTTTAGGTTCATTTGCCTCCTATAATGTATGAACATTAACTTAATAGAATTGTTCTTGTGTTAGAGCTTTAACTGCTAGTACCTTCAAAGACATTTTGAATAGTAAAATTAGAAGTTGTTGTCTGAGTTCTTGAATATATTGCCAGGTTTGAAGATTTCAACCAAACCTCTGCCCTTAGGAAATAGAAAAATAAAAGTACATCCAAGAACTGTGAAAGAAAGGTCTTTGTCTAAGTGACAAAACATTACATGGCTTTCATATTGGGTATTGGGTTTCAGGTTCTCATTTGAAAGCTGGATATATTTTCAATTTTGGCTAATGAGTCAATTTTTCCCTCACAAAAAAATGATGTATAGATCTCATACTACACCATCTACTACTATTAACTTTGTGCCTTGTCATAATGTTCAGTTAGTGATATGCAGCTTGGAATCATTTATGCGTGAAACTCTTCAACTAATGAAGCTAATCGCCAAAGTGAGAGAAGAAATCAGAAGATGATCTGCAAACACAACAGAGTTAGTTACACATGATGAAATAGTTTGTGGAGCATGTTTTGAAAATCAAGTTAGTATTTCAACAGAATTTCAGGAGTGCAGTAAAGATGATTTAAAAGAGGGATATCTGCTAGTATATATAGGTGTTAGATGTGCTAATTAGCATACTTTTAGACGAATGGGGTGCTACCACATGCCTGAAACGCATTGATAATATCAGTGAGATTCCCACTTTGTGGTTGCCGGTGTCACATTGTTTATGTAGGCTTGAGTCACACATTTTGTCATGTGTTGTTTAAGCAATTGTTTCATCAAGCTCTTATTTGGTCAAGTTTTGCACCAAGTTCGATTGACTAGACGTGGTTGATTGATTAGTATGGGCTAAGTTATATGCTGAAATCGATTTCTTAACTAGTCCCAGTCAATCAACTTAGGTCAATTGTCCAGAGACTACAAGCTATAATAGACTTTCTCATTTGTCCCTTTCCTTTTCGACTAGAGACATGATTGGCCACCTAGAAACCTTTTACTTTCTCAAGCCAATTGTCACCTACATTGTCAATAATGATGGTTTGGCATCTCAAGAGGCCTCGAGACTTGCAACAATTGCATAAGTGGCACAAATTTCCATCTAAGCTATTCATCTCGGTCGACCCCAATCGTTAGATCTCTTTGCTTCATCTATAAAACATAGCCTCAACTTCCTAAGCATGATTTCTACCTCTACTCTTTACTTAAACTTTTCTTCCTTAACTCTAATTCATTGCTGCCTACTGTCACTCACTCTGGTGTTCTTCCTTAGCTATGGAGTGTTCCACCACAACTTTTATAGGTAAACTCTACTTCTTTTGCTTTTGTGGTGTTTTGCTTTATGTTTATTCTTTCTTTTTCAAAATGCACTAGCTGAGGTGACTTCTTCATGGTGACTGTGTTTCGCATTTACTAGCCTTCTCTTAGGCAACATCGAAGAGACAGGTGCTTGTCCCTAAGTGAAACTTTCTCTATCTAGATTCTTTTCTTTTTTTCTTTTTATTGAGACCTCCAACTTTTATTCGATCTCCTTTATTCAACCATCCTTCCCTTTTTGCTTCACTTACCCTAATCATACCTTGTTTTCTTTAAAAGTGGCCTTTGGTCTCTATGCTCATCCACTCCATGTCCAATAGATCGGGTGACCTTATTAACTTGTCATTAGATTCTAATTACTCATTGACCTCGGGGAGTACTCATTCAACAGTATTATGTATTGCTAGGCCTTTCCTTTCTATTCGATCATAGTTGATTAATCTCATGATGAGTAGGGGAATGAATGGGTCTATCTTATTAATGTCGCCCTTGACAACCTATTAGACATCTATCAAGACGTGAAGTCCATAGTTGTTTCAATAGAGTGGTGAGATTTAAATGTAATTTGAGAGATAGAGAAAATCCATATTCATAATGAAACCATCAAGGGAATTGTCTTCAAGCCTGCTCAAGAGGATGAGTGGGCTTGCAGCTATGACACATTGCCTTTCCTAATGTTATATAAGGACATGATCGATCATCTTCACATTTGCCTTCCCTTTTCTATGTTTCAAACAAGCATCCTCTAGATGATGAATGTTTGCCCTTCCCAACTGACTTGGAACGTTTGAGCCTTCCTTCTTTGCTTTGAAGTATTGAGCCTCCAGATTCGTCTCACCCCAACTGTGGGATCGTTCTTTTTTTTCTTTACTTACTCATAATAGAAAGTTGAGGGCTGGGTACACTTTCTTTAGTGCGCTGATCTAGTTATCACAGAAAACATGCTTACTAATGTTTGATCCTAAAAGCATTCATTCATCAAAGTTCGATTGACTGTGGGATTTCATCCATTTTTTTCTCTAGGATAAGAAGCCTCTCTACCTTGTTAGGTAGACCAAACCCACAAAATAGCCTTGGGATTGCCTCTTTAAGGATCTCTTAGACAATGATTAAGACTTTTTCATTCGACTTTTAGCGCTAGGGCCATTTAATGCCCAATCCGTCCTTGCTTTACTTTATAATTTGGTTTTGCTTATTGTTTTTGCCTTACTAACTTATGTTTGTTTTCTTATTTTCAGACTGCTAGTTAAACAGTGAAGTGGTAGAAATACACTATTCAAGAATGGATTAAAGCATGTGGCTAGGATTCATGGCTGAGCCTTGGCCAAGGAAAAGTCCATTGTGCCATTGATTACTCAGCTAGAGTTGACACCCCTAGTGGACATTACTAGTGGCTCTCCCTCCATTGATTTGCCTACGGACACTTTTGGCCCTCACTATGATGTTGTCCTTGAGAAAGCACAAGGCTTCTTTTGAAGAGTTCAACAAAGGCAAGAAGGGAAGCTTTTCTAATGCTCTTTCTCCCTCAGCTAAGAAAATCAAGGTGGGCACTTAGGAGAAGCTATAGCTAATCAAAGGCCATACAGGGAGCAACCTATTCTTTGATACCATAGATAGTTTATGACTATGATGCTTTCTTACATAGCCAACTGCTTTTCCCTACCAACCAAGACGAACTGAGGAATTTATACCAGACGATGGTCCTCTTCTCCTTCTAAAGTCATCTGTAACCTAGCTTATTCACTCAACCACTACCATCATGGCTATTGTGTTAACTTTTGTGAGGAGCAAAAGAGAACTGGTGAAATTGGACCCAAGCTTCTTAAAGAAGTTGAAGAAGAAGGTTGAGGCCAAGTCTAAGAAGGTGGTCAATCATGAAAAAACCATTTCCAATTTGATTGATTGTATTATAGCAGTTGCGAAGGAACAGGATGCCTTGTCCCAAAAAAGTGAGGAATTAGGGAAAGAGCTGGAGACCAAATGGAAAAGTTGGGCATACAGTGAAGTAACCTTTAACCAAAGATTCTGGAATGCTGTGACAGAAACTGAGAAGCTTAGCTATCCCATGCTTCATTTTAGGTTTGCAGAAGTCAGTTGTCAAATTCAACACTTTAATCTTGACATGATCTTTAACTTGTTGAAGCTTAATAGGGATAAAACTTTAGAAGAGATTTTGGAAGAGTTACTGAAAGACTAAGCTTATTGGCATGTCTTTGGAATGATTGCTATTTTGCCTTTGTTATGCTATGCTCTTGCTTCATTTGCTTTTCTTTATTTTATTTTATTTTTTGTATGGAGTAGGCTAAACAGCCATGTTAATGAATTCATTTTTGTATGTACATTATTCCATTATGGAATGACTTATGTTAGAATTGTTAAGCTTCTCGCTTGAATGAGCTTTCAATGGGTTCTATCATTTTATTTTGCCAATCTCTTATGCCTTTAAAGGTTTTTGCGCTTGTTGCTTACTACTTACTTTCCTTTTTCTTGCTGACCATCAAGGCTTCTACCATGCTTTTAGCTTTATCTTACCAATGTTGGGGAAGTTGCTCAGCCTTTTTCCTGGTGTTGATATGATGATTAACTTGCCTAGGAACTTTCCTTCCCGAGGAATTAAGATTGCTCAAGGATTTTTCTTTTCTGAGGACTCTCAAGATTCCCCAAGGGCTTTCTTTTTTCATGAAGTCTCAAAACTTGCAAGGACTGTCATCTTAACCATTTATCTTTATTAGCCATTGGATTTCTCCTAACTCTCTAGAAAAACCAAGTTGGCTCTTATAGTGGTGACCACTATATTTTGTTGCTATGGGCCCTAGCTGCTATCGTTTGCCACCCATTTCTTTGATGCTCTACCTTGGTTTCTTGCGATGTTTTGCTAGTAAATTTCCACATTATTTTCTATTTTATGTGTTTTATCCTTCTTGTTCTCCTTACCTTCTTTAAAATGTGTTGGGAGTAAAGGTTTTCTTCTAATGAATGCGTTTCTTACGACTTTGCCTTCTCCCCCAAATTGTACCAAAAAGGCTGATGTTCTTATTGTCCTTCAACTATTTATTTTGCTTTATTGGTTTCTTGTGTTTTTGCTTTATTTTCAAATTACTAGCTAACCCACTTCATCATTCTAAGATGGATTCCAAGTGATCAATGGAGACTTGTGCTCGAACTCAAGCAAAACAAAAGCTTACTATTTTACCGACTGGTCAAACTAAGTTAATGCCAGAAGTGATCATTTTAGATGACTTTTCTCCCGCTAAAGGTTCTTCCCAGGACAAGGGAAATAATTTTGATGACATAAACACTAAATATTAGGCCTTCCTATGTAGCCTGTCCAAGTTTGACAGGAATAAATCCTAAAAGTAGATCCTAGAGGAGTGAAGAATAATTAGGCTCCCTCGGACTTCAATTATCATCACATTTTCCTTTTCAATATGTATGGGCTACGCTGATCCACTATTTAATGAATGAACTAATGAAATTTTCCTTTGCAATGCATTTTTTGTTTGTTTTGTTTTTATTTTTTTTAAATAACTTTTATGCAGTGTCTTTGCATTTATGCCTCTAATAGGCTTTATAGTTAGTTTCCATTTGCTGGTATGTTGATCGTCTAGCTTTCTATAGTCCTTAATTATTCTTATACTTGTTTGAATGTCATGTTTTGAGAACTTTTAATAATGCCAAGAGATCTGCTTAGTTTTTTATTGGTGCTGAGATGTCTACTTGGACTTTATTAATGTCGAGAGATTTACTTGGTCTTTTCTTAGTGCCAATGGATCTACTTAGGCTTGTCTTGTATTAGTGTTGAGGGATATTCTTTTGCTTGTCTTATATTATAGTTAAGGGATCTGCTCAGGCTTTTATTTATACTAAGGGAACTACTTAAATTTTTAGTGATGTAGAGGGATTTACTTGGGCTTTATACCAAAGGAATTGCTTAGATTTTTACTAGTACTAAGGGATTCACTCAATCTTTTATGGTATTGTGGGATCTACATGGGTATTTATTTATGTTGAGGGAATTGCTCATATTTTTAGCAGTGTCGAGGGATCTGCTTGGACTTTGAAACACATAAAATGCAATCTTTCACTTGTATTTCACTATCTTGTATACATGATTTATTGCTCTCAATAATTAGAACTACATATCTTAAGTGTATTGCATTCCATGTTTAAGGAAGGGGCTTCCCTTGAATAGTTTCCAGGTTGTAAGCACCATTGAGGAGACTTTCTTGTACTCTAAATGACCCTTCCCATGCTAATTTTCCCTCAGCATGCATTTTTTGTGGTCTGTCTACTCTTCGCAAGATTAAATATCCCTTTGCAAATACTTTACTCTTCACTCATTTATTTGTAACTCTAGTGATCTTTACCTTATAACGCTTATTACAAAGTTGATCCATCTCTCTTGTCTCAATCAACATGCCTAACTCTTCTATTATTTTTTTTTTCATTTCTTTATTGCTCACATTGCTCTCTTTGTTCACAGCATTGTCTGAGCTCCACTAGGAGTATGGCTTCACTCCCATTTGTGAGCATGAAAGGAGTTTTGCTAGTGGCTGTGTGCATAGTGGTTTATAAGATCACATGTGGCTCGATAACTCTTCGGTCTATCTCCTGTTTACCTCATCCAATCTTTTGCATAATCCTTCTAGAACGATTCTATTTGCTAACTTAACTTGCCCATTTGGTTAGGGGTGCTCAACAGAAGTAAATCTTTGCTTGATCACTAACCTTCATTTTACTATGTGTGAGATTCAGACTTTCATAATATTTGTATAAACATAAATATACTTTAGGTGGAAGTTTTAAAAGTTGCTGCTAGCGAACTACTTTCTATTATTGGATATGATTGTCACAAGAAGGCCATACCTAAAAGGAAACATTAGTAAGTTTCTTATAGCAAAGCTTATACTTTTAGAAATTCTACTTGCAAATGACATTTTTCCAAATGAACTTTTGTACTTTATTTGAGGTTATGGTTATGAGGAGCTCTACCTCTATCCATTTGGTAAAGTAATTAACTGCCACCATTACATACTTTAATTGATCGGAAGCCAGCTGGAAAGGCATTAGTAGATTGATGCCCCCACTAGTCAAATGACCAAAGAGTGGAGATAGACATTTGTTTTACTGCTAGTTGTTTTTGAACTTTTGCAAACTTCTAGCATTTTTCACAACTTCACGTAAGCTTTAGGGCTTCTTGCTTCATCTTTAGCCAAAAGTACCCTAACCAAATAACTTTTAGCACGATTGCCATTCCTGCCATATGGGACCCGTAAATGCCTTCATAGATTTCCCTCAAAGCATAGTTGGCTTCACTCAGTTGGAGGCACCATAGCAATAGGAGGGAGAAACTCTTCTTATCTTCTTTTTTGTCTTCTAGTAGTTATCCCTCTTCTAAGAACACTGTGATAGGGGTTAACCATGACTCTTCCTTCTTTGTGCACATTACTCATCTGTGTAAGGGGTTTGTAACATCTCTAAAATCACAATTTTGTTATTAACCACGGCCTTAGCACTAGTTAATTTTGTTAATGCATGTACACATTCATTTTCTTCCCTTGGAATCCTTGTTAGCTCAAAATTGAATTCTTTCAATAGGCTTTTAGCTATGCTAGCATATCTTGCTAGAGTCAGCTCTTTCCACTTTCCACCTTATAATCTCCCTGAACTTAAGCTATTATTAGCTAAGAATTGCTCAAGACTTGTAGAGATCATGCATGTACTTCTTTTGCTAACTTTAACCTGGCTATCAACGCTTCATATTCTATCTGATTGTTTGTTGCCTTAAAGTTGAACTTCATCAAGACTCATATATCTTTCTAAAATCACCTTGCTTGCTATCTTTAATGTTCAATGAGCCATCTACATACACCATCCATTCTTGCCCTTCCAATCTAGGTTTCTTTGTCTTTGCCAATTCAACCATAAAGTTTGCTAGCATTTGAGCCTTCACAACCTTCCTTGCTTCGTAAATGAGATCGTACTTTGATAACTCCATCACCCAAGGTAAATCTCCATGTTCTTGCCTATCTACTTTGCAAAAGCCTTATTAATCATCCTTTGATAAGATACCCCTACATTTTTCAAGCCGAACAACATGACCTTATAGTAGAGGGTCCATTGATTAGTTATGAATGCTGTCTTTCTCTTGTCATTAGGGTGCATTTTCAATTAATTGTATCATAAAAATGCGTCTCTAAAACCAAGGATTTTAAAGGGTACCGCACTGTCTACCATCTGATCAATGTTTAGGAATAGCTATGAATCCTTAGGGCATGCCGTGTCAAGGTCAATAAAGCCCACACACATTCTTTACCCTCTTGTAGCTTTTTTCACTAGGATTACATTTGCTAGCCAAGTGATATGTGGGATTTCCTAGAAAAACCTTGCACTTAGCAAGTTGTCCACTTCTTCTTTTATTACCTTATGTTGCTTGGGATTGTGTTTCCTTTTCTTTTGTTGCATCGAGTTTATACTTGGTTCAATTGACAACTTATGACGAGCCACTTCTGGGTCAATTCCTAGCATGCTAATGTGTCGACTTATTGAATAGTGTTGAATCTACCATCTGGCACTTACTACTTTTCCTATCAACAAGTGTTGATTTTACCTTATCAGTGCTTCCTTGGATCTTAGCCAAACTTACCATAACACTTCAGAGTAACCTACTGGTCAACCCGTACTTCCTTGATTCTTTCCACTATTAGGAACTTTATTAGTAGATAAGGATTGGAGATGATGGCTCCTACTTGGTTCAAAGATGGCTGCCCCAGAATAGCATTGTAAGCATTATTAGGGGTTGCCACTACAAGAAAAGTGACACTACACTTTTTGTCAATGGTTGAGTTCCCAAGGTCACACTACAAGAAAAATGTAATTTAGCGACCAAAATTTTTGATCACTAAAACACGATTTTCGATTGCAGGATCTATTAGCAACTGAACGGCGATCGAAAATACAGTGTGGCTAAACACCCAGTCGTATAGCAGTTAGCGACCAAAACTGGGCAGTCGCAGAAATTAGCAATTGAATTGGTCCCCACAATTTTCAGTTGCTAAAATCCAAGAAGAGCGGTCACAGTTTTATTTTTCTTGCAGCCGGATATGTGACGTTGTTTCGGTTGCTAATTTTTTTGCCATAAAAAATTTCAGTGGTTGTTTCAATTGCTAAAATTTTTTGCGATTGCTTGCGACTGAAATCTTGGGTCACTGTTTGGATGATAAAAATTTTTGCGACCGAAATCTTCGGTCGCTGTTTGGTCGTAAGAATATTTGTGACCGAAATATTCGATCACTGTTTGGACGGTAAAAATTTTTACGATCAAAAATTCGATCGCTATTTGGTCATAAAAATATTTGCGAACGAAATCTTCGATCACTGTTTGGATGGTAAAAATTATTGCGATCAAAAATTCGATCGACATTTTGGTCGCAAAATAGTAAAATCTGGAAAAAAAATTTTGGTCACCATTTCAGTCTCTAAGTCAGTGAACAACTTTTGCAGACATTTTTTTTAGTGACTATTTCAGTCACTAACACCTGATTATCACATAAAAATACTACAAATCCAATCCAATATCATTCATATCAATCTAAAAACTATTCAATTGTAGTATATAGTAAAATCAATCAATTAACATTGAAGGTAAATTTAATACATAAAAAATATCCAAATCAAAATAACAA